>CAUYLG010024134.1:0-24874 GCA_963573385.1 Cacajao melanocephalus
TATGGTGTTAAAGTCTCCCGCTGTTATTGTGCGGGAGTCTAAGTCTCTTTATAAGTCATTAAGAACTTGTCTTATGTATCTGGGTGCTCCTATATTGGGTGCATATATATTTATGATCATTAACTCTTCTTGTTGCATTGATCCTTTTACCATTATGTAATGTCCTTCTTTCTTTGTTTCTTTTAGTTTTTATTACTATTAAAGTCTGTTTTGTCAGAGACGAAAATTACAACTCCTGGTTGTTTTTTTTTTTTTTTCCCCCCCTCTCCATTTGATTGGTGAATCTCCCTCCATCCCTTTGTTTTGAGTCTTTATGTGTCCTTGCTTGGGAGATAGATCTGGATACAGCGTACCGATGGGTTTTGACTTTTTATTCAATTTGCCTGTCTGTGTCTTTGATTGGGGCATTTAATCCATTTAAATTTAGGATTAATATTAATATATATGAGTTTAATATTGTCATTTAACACTAGCTGGCTGTTTTGCCCATTTGTTGATATAGATTCTTCTTTGTGGTGATACTCTTTAGCTTTTGGTAAGTTTTTGGGATGACTGATACTGGTTGTTCCTTTCTGTATATAGTGCTTCTTTCAGAAGCTCTTGTAAAGCAGGCCTGGTGGTGATAAAATCTCTGAGTACTTGCTTGTTCACGAAAAATCTTATTTTTCCTTCTCTTATGAAGCTTAGTTTGGCTGGACATGAGATTCTGGGTTGAAAATTCTTTTCTTTGAGGATATTGAATATTGACCCCCATTCTCTTCTAGCTTGTAGGGTTTCTGCTGAGAAATCTGCTGTGAGTCTGATAGGCTTCCCTTTATGGGTAACCTGACCTTTCTCTCTAGCTGCCCTTAGAATTTTCTCCTTTATTTCAACCCTTGTGAATCTAACGATTATGTGTCTTGGAGTTTGCTCTACTTGAGGAATGTCTTTGTGGTGTTCTCTGTATTACCTGGAATTGAGTATTATGCTGCCTTACTAGGTTAGGAAAGTTTTCCTGAATAATATCCTGAAGAATGTTTTCCAGCTTGGATTCATTCTCTTCATGACATTCAGGTACACCTATCAAACATAAATTAGGTCTTTTCACGTAGTCCCATATTTTTTGGAGACTTTGCTCATTCCTTTTTACTCTTTTTTTCTCTAATCTTGTCTTCTCGTTTCATTTCATCAAATTGGTCTTCGACCTCTGATATCCTTCTACTTGATCAATTCGACTGTTGAAACCTGTGCATACTTCACAGAATTCTTGTATTGTGTTTTTCAGTTCCATTAATTCACTTATATTCCTCTCTAAATTGTCTATTCTCGTTAGCATTTCGTCAAGCCTTTTTTCAAGGTTCTTAGCTTCTTTACATTGGGTTAGAAGATATTCTTTTAGCTCACAGAAGTTTCTTATTATCCACTTTCTGAAGCCTAATTCTGTTATTGGAACGCACTCGTTCTCCATCAGGCCTTGTTTCCTTGTTGATGAGGAACTGTGATCCCCTGTAGAAGGAGAGGCATTCTGCTTTTGGGTATTTTCAGCCTTTTTAAGCTGGTTTCTTTCCATCTTTGTGGATTTATCCACCTGTCATCTTTGTAATTGCCGACTTTCAAATTGGGTCTCTGAGTGGACGTCCAACTTGTTGATTCCCAGTGCTGGAATCTGAGCAATCCACTGCGCCGGCTAAAACAGCGGCGTTGACATTCGTGGTGCTTTTCTGCCCAGGGATCTCCGGTCTGGCTTCCCTCTTCAGTTCTGCCTTCTCGGAGCTCCAAACGTTGACCAAAAGGGGACCCAGTCCCGTTTACTCTGCACCGAGAACCGCCGTGCCAGGGCGCCGGCAAAACCGCTGCACCAGCCACAAGAGTCGCGCTGGCGACCTGTGGGGCTCCTCTGCTGGGAATCTCTTGGTCCGTGAGCAACAAAAATTCGTCTGAAAGTGTGGCGTCCACTCGTTCTCTGTGCTTTCACTGGGAGCTACAATCCTGAGCTGCTAGTTACCGGCCATCTTGGATCTCTCTCTCCTTTTTTTCCTTTTTCTTTTTTTCTTTCTTGAGATGGAGTCTTGCTTTGTCACCTAAGCTGGAGTCCAGTGGCATGATCCTGACTCACTGCAACCTCCGCCTGCTGGGTTCAAATGATTCTCTTGCCTCGGCCTCCCGAAGTGCTGGGGTTATGGGCATGTGCCACTACACCCTGCTAATTTTGTATTTTTAGTAGAGATGGGGTTTCACCATGTTAGCCAGGCTGATCTCAAACTCCTGATGTCAGGTGATCCACCTGCCTTGGCCTCCCAAAGTCCTGGGATTACAGGCGAAAGCCACCGTGCCTGGCCAATAGTGCAGATTAAGTCTGATGTTTCCTGTCTGGATGATCTGTCCAATGCTGAAAGTGGGGTTTTGAAGTCTCCAGCTATTATTATATTGGGATTTATCTCTCCCTTTAGTGCTAATAATATTTGCTTTATATATCTTGGTGCACCAGTGTTTAGTACATATATAATTACACTTGTTAACATTCTTTTGCTGAATTGAACTCATTATTATTATAATGAACTTCTTTGTCTGTTAAAAATTTTTTTTGAAAGTCTGTTTTGTGTGATATAAATATAATTACTTCTGTTTATTTTTGTCTTTTTTTTTTCCTGTTCCTTTTTGGTTTCCATTTGCATGGAATATCCTTTGCCATTCCTTTATTTTCAGTTTATGTGTGTCTCTGTAGGTGAGATGTGTCTCTTACAAGCAACAGATTATTGCATCTTGTTTCTTTATCCATTCAGCCACTCTTTGTCTTTTGATTGGAGATTATAGCCCATTTACATTCAATGTTATTGTTGATGAGTAAGGATTTACTCCTGCCATATTGTTATTTGTTTTCTGGTCTTTGTGTCTTTCTCTTAGTGAAGGTGATTTTCTCTGCTGTTAACGTTTTATTTTCATACTTGTAATTTTTTGTTTATCACTTACTTATAGATTGGAGATTTATCATGAGGCTTGCAAATAGTACCTTATGGTTTATACAACACTGACTGCATAAACAAACCAACAAAAAGAAAACTAATAAAAACTTAATACTTGGCTGGGCACGGGGGTTCACTCCTGTAATCCCAGCACTTTGGGAGGCTGAGGTGGGCGGATCATGAGGTCAAGAGATTGAGACCATTCTGGCTAACGTAGTGAAACCTTGTCTCTACTAAAAAATACAAAATTAGCTGGGTGTGGTTGTGCAGGCCTATAGTCCCAGCTACGCGGGAGGCAGGAGAATTGCCTGAACCAGGAAGGCGGAGGTTGAAGTGAGCCAGGATGGCGTCACTGCACTCCAGCCTGACGCCTGGTGACAGAGTGAGACTCTGTCTCACAAAAAAAAAAAAAACAAAGAAAACCCTCAATACTTTAACTTTGTGTCCTCACTTTGTAACTTTTTGCTGTTTCTATTTGTATATTATTGTATTGTCTGTTGAAAAGTTATACTTATTATTTTTGGTCTGTTTATCTTTTCATCTTTCTATTACTAAAGATAGGAGTAGTTTACACAGCACAATTTCAGTGTTAACAATATTTTATGTTTGTCTGTGTGCTGTCACCAGTCAGCCTTGCACCTGCAGATGATTTCTTCTTGCTCATTAACATACTTTATTTTCAGAATGAAGAACCTGCCTGTAGCATTTCATGTAGGACAGGTTTGGTGTTGATTAAATTCACCAACTTTGTTTGTCTGGGAAAACTTTTATTTATCTTTCATGTTTGAAGGATATTTTTGTTGCATATGCTACTCTAGAGTAAAAATTTTTTTTTGCCAGGACTTTACATATGTCATGATGGTCTCTCTGGCCTGTAAGGTTTCCATTGAAAAGTCTGCTGCCAGATGTATTGGAGCTCCATTGTGTTGTTTCTTTTCTTGTGCTGCTTTTAGAATTCTTTTTTATCCTTGGTCTTTGAGAGTTTGATTATTAAACTAACAATGGATTAAATCTACTTGGTATTCTATAACCACCTTATACTTGAATATTTGTATGTTTCTCTCAGTTTCAGAAATTTTCTGTTATTATCCTTTTGAATAAACTTTCTGTTTCTCTCTTTTTACCTCCTTTTTAAGGCTACTCTTAGGTTTACCCCATTGAGGCTATTTTCTAGATCTTATAGGCATGCTTCATTCTTTTTTATTCTTTTTTCTTCTCTATTTTCAAACAGGCTCATAAATCTCATGAATTCTTTCTTCTGCTTGATCAGTTTTGCTGTTAAGAGACTCTGATAAATTCTTTAAATGTCAAATGCATTTTTCAACTCAATTTCGGCTTCATTTAAAAAAATTGTTTTAATTTCTTTGTTAAATTTATCTGATAAGATTCTAAATTTCTTCTCTGTTATCTTGAATTTCATTCGAGTATCCTCAGAGCAGCTATTTTGAATTATCTGTCTGAAAAGTCATATATCTCTGTTTCTCTGAGATTGGCCCCTGGTGCCTTATTTAGTTCTTTTGATGAGGTTATGTTTTCTTTGACGGTCCTGACGCTAGTGGATGTTTGTCAGTGTCTAGGCATTGAAGAATTAGGTATTTATTGTAGGCTTCACAGTCTGGGCTTGTTGTACTCATCCTTCTTGAGAAGGCTATCCAAGTATTCAAACCTACTTGGTTGTTGTGGTCAAAGTTTTTGTTCACTACAGCTGTATCTGCATCAGGGCACCCCAAGCCTAGTAATGCTGTAGTTCTTGCACACTTATAGAGATACCAACTTGGTGGTTGATATGGTTAGGCTTTGTGTCCCCACCCAAATCTCATCTTGTATTATCTCCCATAATCCCCATGTGTCAAGGGAGAGACCAGGTGGAGATAATTGGATCATGGGGGTGGTTTCCCCCATTCTTTTCTGGTGATAGTGAGTACATTACATGAGATCTGATGGTTTTGTAAGTGTTTGGTAGTTCCTCCTTTGTTCGTTCTCCTTCCTGCTGCCTTGTGAAGAAAGTTCCTGGCTTTCCCTTCATCTTCTGCTATGATTTTAAGTTTCCTGAGGCCTCCCCAGCCATGTGGAACTGTGAATCAATTAAACTTCTTTCCTTTCTAGATTACCCAGTCTCAGGCAGTTCTTTATAACAGTGTGAGAATGGACTAATACTGTGGTCTTGGATGACATCTCGAAGAATTCTCTGGATTACCAGGTAGAGACTCTTGTTTTCTTTCCTTATTTTCTCCAAAATGAATGCAGTTTCTCTCTTTCTGGCTAAGCTGTCTGGAGCTTGGAGAGGAGTGACACAGCAATCCTGTTGCTACCATCATTAGGACTGTACTTGGTCAGATCTGAAGCCAGCAAAGCACTGTGTCTTGCCCACGTCCCACTGTAGCTATTACCTGGCTACAACCTGTTTTCTTTCTAGGCCCTCAGGCTATACAATTAGTATTTCAAGAGTAACGGAAGCCAGCCATTCTTGTGTATTTCCCTTCAGGGTGGTGAATTCCCCTGGGCCCTGGACAGGTTCAGAATTACAGAGATACCGCCTGGAAGCTAAGGCCTGAAATCAGAAACCTTAGAAATTTCCCTGGGGCTCTATTCAACTATGTTTAAGCTGGTACTGAAATCACAAGACAGAGTCCTTCTACTTTTCCCTTTCCTTTCCCCAGGCAGTGGGGTCACTCCATATGTCCACCTCCACACAGGGCCATGGGGAGTACTGCCGCATGTTCTTAAGTGAATATTATCACTGTTCACTTAAGGCCCAAGGGCTCAGCTTTTCATGAACATTGCCATTCATGAGACCCACCCTTCAGGGCAGTGAGTTCTCTTCTGGCTTAGGATAGGTCCAGAGGTACCGTCCAGTGTTCTCTGGAATTGGGGAACCCAGGAGCCCACATAGTGCTCTTCCCAACTATGTTTGAGCTGGTACCTAAGCTGCAAGACAAAATTCCCTTTATTTTTCCCTCCCCTTTTCTCAAGCAGAAGGAGTCTCTCCTCATAGCCACCATAGCTGTGAATATGCTGGGGGGTTCACACCTGAAGCCCGCATCTCTCAGAGTCTTAGCTGAGGCCCACAGTGTATGTTATTTGGTTATGCTGGTGATTATTCAGGGTCTAAGGGCTCTATAGTCAGCAAGTGATGAATTCCTTCAGGACTTGATCCTTTCCTTCAAGGTAGCAGGTTCCCTTCTGGCTCAGGGTGTGTCTAAAAATGTCATCCGGGATTTAGAGCCTAGAATGGGAACCTCACAACTCTGCCTGATGCCTTATTCACATGTGGCTTGAGGTGGTATTTATGTTGCAAAACAAAGTCCTGTTTATTATTCTCCTCTTCTCAAGGAGAAGGAAGGAATCTCTTTGGAGCAGGGAGCCTTGCTGCCTATGGTTGGGGGATGTGTGACACGAGCACTCCCTTAGCCACACTGGCTGGTGTCTCACTAGGCCATGTCCCTCCAAATCCACTGGCTCTGAGCCCAGCACAACACTTTAACTTGCCTAGGAGTTATAGTCCTTGTGATCTAGCTGCCTTTTAGTATTATTTAGGACTTTGGAGCACTTTAGCTTGTGGTGGTGAGGCTTGCCAAAACTCAAGTTCCAACATCCAAGCTCTGTGATTGTCCTCTACCTAGGGCTAGTCTAAATGCTCCATTCATTGTCATCGGCTGAGTTCTGCTCGGGGTTCACAGCACTGCGTTCCAGGGTGTAGTCCCACAGTTGCTGTGCTCTCCTCGCATGTGCGCCAGAAATTCTTCCTCTGTGCCATGTGGTTGCTACGAGTGGATGGAAGGGCTGGGGTTAGCAATTCAAGACTATCTTTTCTATCTTCTTCACTGCCTCTTTCAGCCATATGAAGGTAAAAGTAGGTACTGTGATTGTTCACATGATTTTTCGTTCTTATGAAGGTACTTTTTATGTAGATGGTTGTCAAATTTGGTGTTCCTGTAGGGAAGTTGATCAGTCGTGGCTTCTGTTTGGCCATATTGCTCTGCCTCCCATTGTAGCTTATTTTCATTTTTAATTTTTGTTGTGAGGGAGTCTTGTTATGTTCCCTAGGCTGTTCTCAGATGCTTTACTTCAAGTGATCCTCCCATCTTGGCTTCCCAAAGTGTTGGGATTACAGGCACGAGCCACTTTGCCTGGCCTGAGTAGTATTTAAATAAGTCACAAGGACTTTAAACTACAAAATGTCTACTTAGAGCCAAAGGCACCTTATTTGTAAGAACTGGAAACAGTGATAATGCTATCTATGGATACATAGCCTATTCTTTTACTAACCTTTCTGGAGTAGATCTGCCATCTTTGATTTGCATCTTAGCTTTCATCCTTTCCTGAAGACAGCAGAGATAGTGTTGCTCTGAGTTCATACATGTATGAGGGATAACTTTAGTGTGAGCTGTTGGTTTTAAACAATTACATATTATTCTATGCACTTTTGTAAGTTCATTTTATGATGAGCAGATTGGTCAACTGACATATTTTTGATTATTTGTAATACATATGTTGCTTGGAATAATACTGTTAATTTTCAGAAATGTAAGTGAACCTTAGCTTTTCTGTTGGTAGCTTTTAAACTTTTTATGATAGGAAAATAAATAGTGTGAATTTTCTCCTGGGAAGGTATAGACTAGAGAGTTAGATACCAGTAGACTAATTAAGGAGTTTCGATGTAGCAGTTTAGTATAGAAAAGAGTTAGCTGTCCATGAGGAAGTGCTTAACAGCAACAACAACCAAAAAAAACCAAGAATCAGCTGTTAGGTAGCTGTGGCTTGAGAGTGGCAAGTCCTGAGACAGAACTGTTGCTTTATTCACAATGTACTTTTCATACTAATGGAAGTATTAAAGGTATATAGCCTAGATTATTGTGGCTGGGCGCACTGGCTCACGCCTCTAATTTCAGCTCTTTGGGAGGTCAGGAGTTCGAAATCAGGCTGGCCAACATGGCGAAACCCCATCTCTGCTAAAAAGACAAAAATTAGCTGAGTGTGGTGGGACACGCCTGTAGTCCCAGCTACTGAGAAGCCTAAGGCACAAGAATTGCTTGAACCCAGAGGTACAGGTTGCAGTGAGCTGAGATCACACCACTGCACTCCAGCCTGGGTGGTGGAGTGAGACTCTGTCTCCAAAACAAAACAAAACCAGTAAATAGCCTAGATTATTAACATCTAATTTCATGAAATACTACTCATTCTATTCAAGTGTATAGAAAATTTAATTTTAGTAATGTTGCATTTTAAAGGCAATAGCATTCAGGACATAGGTATGGGCAAAGATTTCATGATGAAGTTGCTAGAAGCAACTACAGCAAAAGCAAAAATTGACAAATGGGATCTAATTAGAGAGTTTCTGTACAATCAAAGAAACTGTCAGCAAAGCAAACAGACAACCTACAGAAGGGGGAAAATATTTGCCAACTGTTTATCTGATAATGTTCTTATATCTAGAATCTATAATGATTTGCCATCTAAAGATCTTCTTTGGTGAAGTGTCGTCTTTTGTTCATTAAAAAAATGCATTTATTGGCTGGGTGCGGTGGCTCACGCCTGTAATCCTAGCACTTTGGAAGGCCAAGGCTGGCAAATCACTTGAGGTCACGAGTTGATGACCAGCCTGGCCAGTATGGTGAAACCTTGTCTCTACTAAAAAATACAAAAATTAGCTGGGCATGGTGGCACACACCTGTAATCCCAGCTACTTGGGAGGCTGAGGCATAAGAATCGCTTGAACCTGGGAGGCAGAGGTTGCAGTGAGCTGAGATCACGCCACGGCACTCCAACCTGGGCAACAGAGCGAGACTTCATCTCAAAAAATAAATAAATAAATAAAAATAAAAATTTGTTTTTATTGAGTTGTTGTGTGTTTTGCAGATATTTTCTTCCCTGCTTGCTTGCCTTTTTCATTTTTATAGCAGTGTTTTTTAAAGATCAAACTTTTTTTTAAATGAAGTCAATTTATTGATTTTGTTCTCTAGTTTTCTTTTGTGGTCTGTTAAGAAATGTTTGCAGCCGGGCACGGTGGCTCATACCTTCCAGCACTTTGGGAGGCTGAGTTGGGTGAATCACGAGGTCAAGAGATCAAGACCATCTTGGCCAACATGGTGAAACCTCATCTCTACTGAAAATGCAAAAATTAGCTGGATATGGTGGCATGTGCCTGTAGTCCCAGCTAATCAGGATGCTGAGGCAGGAGAATTGGTTGAACCCAGGAGGTGGAGGCTGCTGTGAGCCAAGATTGCGCCACTGCACTCCAGCCTGGTGACAGAGCGAGACACCATCTCAAAAAAAAAAAAAAAAGTTTGCTTAACCCTGTTCAGCCTGTTCAGTAAGTTTTTTTTTTTCAATGTTTTTTTGTAGAAGTTTAGGTCTGTGATCTATTTCAAGTTAAATTTTATAAATGTCCCATGGGAAGGGTTGAAGTTTTCTTTTCTTCTTTGTTATTATTAAATTCTTTGCATCTGGTTCTCCAGCTTGTTTCATTATCATTTGCTCTATACATTTTCTCATCTTTATTGGTACCTTTTATATAAAAAAAAATTGACCATATATATGGGTCACATCGGCTTTATTGATCTTTTTGCTTGTCTTTTTTCTTTTTCTTTTTTTTTTTTTCTGAGACAGTCTTGCTCTGTTTTCTGGGCTAGAGTGCAGTGAAATGAAAATGACTCACTGCAGTCTCCACCTCCTGGGCTCAAGTAATCCCCCTACTTTAGCCTCCTGAGTAGCTGGGACCACAGGCGTGTGCTACCAGGCCTGGCTAATTTTTGGAATTTTTGTTGAGATAGGGGTCTCACTTTGTTGCCAAGGCTGGTCTCCAACTCCTGGGCTCAAGTGATTTTCTCAAAGTGCTGGGATTACAGATGTGAGCCATTGTACCCACTGTGTCTTTATACAGTACCACACTGCAGTGATTACTATAGCTTTCATAGTAAGTCTTGAAATCAGGTAGTATGGGTATTCTAACTCTGTTTCTCTTTTTCAAAGTTATTTTGGCTTTCTGTGTCCTTTATGTTTTCATATACCTTTTATAATTAACTTTTCAATTTCTACAAAAAGATCTTACTGAGATTTAGAGTGGGATTGCATTGCATGTATAGATCAATTTAATGTGAATCAACATTTTACTACTAATAAGTCTTCTAATCCAAACAGTATATGTGGGTCTCAAAGTAGAGGGCCATGATTTTGTCTATTTGTTTGTGTACGATTTTATCACTATATTTGACAATGATTGATTCTTGTCCACATTGACTTTTGATAGATTTTTCAAAGCGGTGACAGGTAAATAGGTAATGAATGCATAGAGCTCATTTGGTGAATGTTCAGCCTCATCGTGTTTTCTGGACAACCGCATATAGGTACCTATGGGATATTTCTTATTCCTTTGGTCCTGACAACTTTGTTTTGCCTGGTGTCAATGTGCACATCTAGAGTTTCCATCTCCTTCATGGCAAGTTTCTGGATCTCTTTGAGTGCCTGAGGAGCATGCTCCCAGAAGCCCACTCCATGAATGTTGATGGTGTCTTCTTAGGTCACCACCTTATTGATGGCAGAATGATTCTTCTTCTTGCTGCCCATCTTTGTGGTGCCATTTTCTGCTGGACCCAAGTTGGAAAGGAAGAGCATGAAAGATTGTCTCCATTTATTTATGTTTTTCTTTAATTTCTCTGAGCGTGTTTTGTAGTCGTCACTGTGAAGTCTTGCATATTTTTGTCAAATTTATCCTTAAGCTTTTTCTATTTGTTGTTGTAAATGGTATTTTTTTTTTAAAGTTCAATTGCTAATTGGTCATTGCTGAGCTATAAAAATGCAACTGATTTTTGTATTTTGAATTTTTTTCTATAGCCTTGCTGAACTCACGTATTCTAGCAGTTTTTTTTGTGCATATTCCATAGTGTTATCTGTAGAGCTAATCATAGTATCTGTGGATAAAGACAATGTTATATTCTTCCTTACTAATCTGTATGCTTTTAATTTCTTATATGATTGCATTGCTAGAATTTCTAGTGTAATACTGAATAGAAGTGAAGAGTAGACACTCCTGGCCTTGTTCCTGATATGAGGGTGAAAGTAGCCTTTTGCCACTAACCAGGATGTTAGACACACATTTTTCATATGTCCCTTTTATTAGACGGAGGAAGTTACCTTATATTCCCATATTCTTGAGAGTTTTTTAAAATCAGGAATGGATGATTTTTGTCCAGTACTTTTTCTGTCTGTCATAGGAGAGAGAGGGTCGAATGCAGTGCAGTGGCATGATCACAGCTCACTGCAACCTTGAACTCCTGGGCTCAAGTGATTCTCTTGCCTTAGTCTCCTGAGCAGCTAGGACTACAAGTATGTGCCACCACGCTTGGCTCATTAAAAAAAAAAAATTATAAAGATGGGTCTTGCCATATTGCTCAGGCTAATCTTGAACTCCTGGCGTCATGGGATCCTCCTATCTTGGGCTCCCAAAGTACTGGGATTATAGGGATGAGCCACCATGCCTGGCCCTGATTTTATTTCTTGAGGTCAAGTTTAAATACAGTTAAATTAAAAAATCCTATTTGTACCATTCAGTTAATTTTGGCAAGCCCATCCACTTACATAAGTCAAATCCTTTTTAAGATACAGATCATTAACGATTATCTAGAAAGTTCTCCCATACCACTTCTTAGGCGGTCCCAACCCATAACCCCAAAGGCAAGTCCTGTTCTGATTTTCTTCCATAAACTAGTTGTGCTTTTTCTATAACTTCACATAAATGGAATCATATTGTATATATGTGTATCTCTGTGTGTGTGTGTGTGTGTGTGTGTGTGTGTGTGTGTGTGTGTGTGAGTGTGTGACTTCTTTTGCTTGGAATAACATTTTTGAGATTCATCTATATTGTTGCCTGTTTCAGTAGTTCTCTTTATTTAATGCTTTGTAGTGTAACTTAATATAATGTCATATTATTGCTTTATACCCTACTACATGGTCAATTTTCTTGAATGTTGTTAGTGTTCCTGAGAAGATTGGATGTTCTCTTTTCGTTGGTTTTATGTTTCTCTGTCTGTCCTTTCAATTAACCTAGTTAATATGTTATTTGTTTCTTCTTAATTCATTAAAAAATCTGTTGTTTCATATTTATATTGTAATTCTTCATATTTTAAAGTTATTTTTAAATTTAAATATAACAAAATTGATTTTTTTGTGGCATATAACTTTATGGGTTTTGATAGATGCATACAGTTGGGTCTCCACACCAAAATCAAGATGCACAACAGTTTCATCAGCTCCCCAGAAACCCTCCTGTTGCTCCATTATCAGCCCTTCTATCCTCCTCCTATCAGTGGAAATTGCTGATTTGTTTTTCATCCCTTCAGTCTTGCCCTTTCCTCAATGCCATACAAATTTTGTTTCATTTAGCAAAATGTATTGAGATTTCACCTATGTTGTTGCGTGTATTAAAAATCGTTCCTTTTTATTCCTGAGTAGTAATGTATGAATGTACCGTAGTTTGTTTCTATATTCACTGACTGAAAGACATTTGGGTATTTTCAATATTTTGGCAATTAGGAATGAAACTGCTATAAACATTTCAGTACACGTTTTTGTGTGAACATAAGTTTTATTTATTTTTTTTACCAATACCTAGGATTGGGATTGTTACATTTCATGTACATGTAATTTTAATTTTATATGATTTGGAAGGTTTTAAACTATAGATTCTCTCTTTAAACTTTGTTCAGGATATCAGTTTCTTCTTGAATGAGCCTTGGTAGTTTTTGTCTTTCACAACATATGTCCATTTTATCTGTTGAATTTATAGGCCTACAGTTGTTTCTCAGCTTTACAGATTATCTTTTTAATATATATGTAATCCATGATAAAGACATGTCTCCTTAATGTTTGAAATTTGTGTTTTCTTTCTTTCTGATCACTGTGGTTAGAGGTTCATGAATTTTACAATCTTTTAAGAACCAGATTTTTGGATTCTTTGATTTTTCTCTGGTAACTGTTTTCTATTTAGTTGACTTCTACTCTGATCTTTATTATTTTCTTTCTTCTGCTTGCTTCTGGTGTAGTACTTTGAGTTTAACATAATACAGACAAAATTTAATTTCTCTCTGGAAGTAAATTGACAGATTTGGAACCCTGAATCCAGATTCCTGTGGAATGTGTGTATATGGTATTTAGGAGAAAACAGAAGACAGACCTTTGGAGATAAAGAAATTGTGGTATTGTTTTTAATTAGTAGAAGAACGGAGGATTTTTCTTTTGGAGATCGATCTTTCTGCCTGTTCATCTAACTTTATTTCACACTCTGAATGAAGTATATCTATAAATTATTAAAGGTGGAATTCCCATGATAAGCATTTTGATGTTTATAATACACAGAGCCATTTGTATTAAATATGTGGCATCATTTAAGTGGGGCAAAATACTATCTGGAGGAAGAAAATTTTATTCTTGTCTCTAATGTTAGCAGGTATTTAACCTAAAGGACTATATAATGTTTACCTGAATTCAAAATAGTCATTTAAGTCCCCAGGTCTTCCCAGATGAGTAGCCTCTACCTCAGCTAAGGTATATGGCATTTCTGGAGTTGTTTTCATTTGGTATGCTGTGATATATTGGAGTAAGTAATTTCTGTAATGTATGGAGTGGAATTTGTATTCCTGTTTTAGGTTGTCTTCCAAAGCCTGACTTAGAATTAAGGAAATATGTTGCTCCACTATTTGAACATCCTATTTAAATATTAAAACAGATTTGTTTTTCTCTGTAAATAGAAGTAATTTTATTTTGGAGAGATGAAATTGGCTTATCTGTTTTGGGTTCTATTTTTAAACGCTTATTTCTTTTGTAGTCTTCAAGAAGAGATATAGGTGGTATTACAATTGGAGAATTGATGAAGGGATGTGACATTTATAGCACTGTAAGAAAATTATTTTGTTTACTTTTCTAATCACTTAATACTACATTTTATTTTTTAGATCCTGTTTGACCAAACTCAGAGATCAATTAAGGCACAGCTTCAGAACTTTGTTAAAGAGTAAGTCAATTGCAGTGAAGAGGAAAGAAAATCAACTAGTTAATGATTAATCTGGGAGTTGGTATCTTTTGGAAAAAATTATATACCATGAATTATTGAAAATACTGGAGTTTTTGTTTGCTTTGTGAAATGTATGCTGCATTTCTTCCTGAATTACCCTGTAAGAAAATCAGACTTAATGTCTTTCAGTGAATCACTTATTCCATGAATATGTGTTCTGGAGAATACTTAGGATACATAGCTATAGGTTTAAAAAATTCCTTTAATGTAAGTAATTGGCCTTTCACAATCCAAAGCAAATCCCAAAAGGGGTTGAAATACTATTAGTAATTGTAGTTGAAACTATGTTTTCCATTATTTCAATGTTGCATTTTCTTTGAAGAGAAGAATGGAATATATGAGAATGAGTCATGAAAGTACATAATTTTTGTTACATATGAGTAGTTTGTGTCATGTTCATCACATTTTCTTTATGAAATAAAATAGAACTAGAAATTTAAAAAATCAGAAATTTCCATATTAGGAAAGTTTTTCTTTTTCACATTAATAACACAGTTTTTCTCTTTAGATTCCTGATTGAGAATATATAAAATCACAGATAAAGTTGATTATAATAGAGCTGTAAAGTGGTGTTAGATCTCATTAAGATAGTACACTGCTTTAATAGGTTAAAATTTGTTGTTCTGGAGGTTATGTATTACAGTTTCTTTTCTTTTTTTAATACAGAGACAGGGTCTGACTCTATTACCCAGGCTGGAGTACAGTGGCTTGATCATAACTCACTGTAACCTCGAATTCCTGGGCTGAAGTCATCTTCCCGTCTCAGCCTCCTGAGTAGTTAGGACTACAGGCATGCACCATCACTTCTGGCTAATTTATCTTTTATTTTTTATTATTTGTAGAGACAGGTCTCACTGTGTTGCCGAGGGTAGTCTTAAACTCCTGGCCTCAAAGCAGTCTTCTTACCTTGACCTCCCAAAGCACTGGGATTACAGACATGAGCCACTGCACCCAACCAGATTCTTTATAAATTACTGTGTAATAGATTAACACTCAGAATGTCTTCGCAGAATGCACACATAACAGTGTATGGCTTCTTTCAAAGAGTTGAATATATTTCTTACATATTCTTTATTATGATTTTTATAAAATCATTTGTCTTCAAGTTATTTTCTGTAACTCCCTAGTAGAAAAATAAAAGCAAAGGGATATTATATGACTAAGATCATTCATGAACCAAGTGTTTCAGATTTTCAGACTATTAAAAGGGATACTGTTACTCTTTGCTGAGGCAACGATTCTTTCAGAAATTGATGTGTTCCAGCTTAGGGAATAATGTGAGACCACAGAAATAAAAAATAAAAATTAGCCTTGTGTGGTGGTATGTGCCTATATATAGTCCCAGCTACTTGAAAGGCTTGAGGTGGGAGATTGCTTGAGTCCAGGAGTTCAAGGCTGTAGTGAGCTATGATCATGCTACAGCATGAGAAACGAATGTTGTTTCTTAAAGTGTGGTCTGTAGACCACCCGTAGTAGTAAACTTAAGGGTGTGTCTTAAAAATAAACTCCTCAGATTTCTAGCATTTGTCCTGAAGGCTAAAGAATTATAATCTCTCAGAAAGGACTTTGGAATTTGCATTTTTAACAAGTGCCCTATAGTGATTCTTATGTATACTACTATTTAAAAATCATTTGGTGAAATAATGGTACATGTCACTGAAGTTGTTTTTAGAAAGACAGTTAACTTTTCCTTCATGTTTCTGTAATGTTAACTTGATAATTTATTTTCACCTCAAGTTATGTAGATTAAAATAATGAAATTTTAGCTGACTTTCTCAGGATTTATACAAAATTGAGAAACTATATATTGTTTTAGTTTGATGAAGAGTAAATGTATTTCAATGCGAGGTGAAACAAAAAATGGAGGAACATAGGAATTAAATTCTAAATGTTACTTTACTAAAGTGTTTGTTTTTTCGAGATGGAGTTTTGCTCTGTCACTCATGTTGGCAACCTCCACGTCCTGGGTTCAAGTTATTCTCCTGCCTCAGCCTCCTGAGTAGCTGGAACTACTGGCATGTGCCACCACGCCCAGCTTATTTTTCTGTATTTTTAGTAGAGATGGGGTTTCACCATGTTGGCCAGGATGGTCTTGATCTCTTGACTTCATGATCCACCCACCTCGGTCACCCAAAGTGCTGGGATTACAGGTGTGAGCCACCGTGCCCAGCCTGCTAAGGTTTTTTAATGAAGCAAGTTATGAAAGTTTCACCAAGTTTTTCTTTTTTTAGAGATCTTAGAAAATTCAAAGATGCCAAGAAGCAATTTGAAAAAGTCAGTGAAGAAAAAGAAAATGCATTAGTAAAAAATGCCCAAGTACAAAGAAACAAACAACATGAAGTTGAAGAAGCCACCAACATTCTGACAGCAACAAGAAAATGTTTTCGACACATAGCCCTCGATTATGTGCTTCAGGTATATATTTTCTTACTGTGTGTGTTTTCAGACAGTGACTACTAAACAGGTTTTTACTTTTGAGTGATTGCCCTAAGAAGTATAAATACTTTTACTTTGAGGTTAAAGTTAAAACATTATCTTTTGTGGAAAATTTCCATTTGTATAGCTGTTTATGTATCCATGTGTGTATGGATATATAGTACTTTGGTTCTGAGTTCTGCCGCTTTTCTCTTAACATTACATTCCACATTTAAAAATGTTTAAAAAGCATTTTTAGTTGCTATATTTTATTCTCTGGAATTGCTATATCAATTTAATTATCCTTTATTATACCAATTTATTATTTCAGTAAATTCAGGAGTAAAAGTGGGTTTTTGGTCACATGATGAACTGTATAGTGGTGAAGTGTGGGCTTTCAGTGTATCTGTCACTCCAGTAGTATACATTGTACCCAACAGGAAATTTTTCATCCCTCACCTTCCTCCTACTTTCCTCCTTTCTGAGTCTCCAATGTACATTATACCACTCTGTATGCCCCTGAGAACCTATAACTTAGCTCCTACTTATAAGTGACAACATACGGCATTTGGTTTTCCATTCCTTTGTTACTTGATTTAGGATAAGGGCCCCTAGTTCATCTAAGTCACTGTCAAAGACATTTATGATGTTCAAGTTTTACTGGCAATAGGGAAAATATAATTTTCAGTAATTGTGAGTGATAATAACATCTTTACATTTCTTATTTCTTTAGAGTAGATTCTTAGAGGTACTAAGGCTCACCATATTGCCAAATAAAAAATTTTTAAACATTTAAATTTAAAAATTTTATATAGCATTTAAATTTTTTTCAACTAGAGAAAAAGACATACAAAGCAGGCATTTTAACATAATTCAACATTTGAGTAGTAGGCTATTTGCAGCTTCTGCTTTACTTAGAGCATTTGAAAGTTAATATTGTAGTTCTCTAAAGTCAATAGGCTTTGAAATTCATGCAGAAGAAACTCGTTTGTTTGTTTGTTTTTGAGAAGGAGTCTCATTCTGTCGCCTAGGCTGGAGTGTAGTGATGTGATCCCAGCTCATTGCAACCTCTGTTTCCAGGATTTAAGTGATTCTCCTGCCTCAGCCTCCCGAATAGCTGGGATTACAGGCACCCGCCACCACACCCAGCTAATTTTTATATTTTTAGTAGAGATGGAGTTTCACCATGTTGGCCAGACTGGTCTCAAACTCCTGACCTCAAGCGATTCGCCTGCCTCGGCCTCCCAAAGTGTAAGGATGAGCCATCGTGCCCGGCCAGAAACTAGTCTTATAGTTAAGTAAAGTTACTTAGATTTTTCTTGTTCTGTTTTAATGTTTTATTTAGTGCTTTAAAATTATTTGATAAAATGTAGGATTCAGCGGGAAGGACATATTTAAAAGATATTTTATAATCTTTTGACAGTATTAGCAAAAAGTGAATGATTCTTTCCTTAAACATTTTATTTCATTAAGCTGATGTATAATAACAGACAAAAATAAAATGTTTGTTGTGAATTTCCAGAGTTGGGAGAGATCTCATAAAAGGCAAATAATTTAATGATCTTTCAGTAAATTTAGTCTAATTAAAACATTTACTTAAGATCTGGCTGGGTGCAGGGGCTCATTCCTGTAATTCCAGTGCTTTGGGAGACCAATGTGGGAGGATTGCTTGAGTTGAGGAGCTTGAGACCAGACTGTGCAACATAGTGAGAACCTATCTTTATGAAAAGTAAAAAAAATTAGCTGGGTCTGGTAGTGTGTACCTATAGCCCCAGCTACTCGGGAAGCTGAGATGGGAGAATTGCCGGGGGCTAAGGCAGGGGGATTGTGTGCCCAGGAATTTCAGGCTGCAGTGAGATCTGATCATGCCACTGCACTCCTGCCAGAGTGGGCAACAGAGTGAGACTCTGTCTCTAAAAACAAAACAAAATCTGTTAATTTATTTAAGAAATATTTATTGAGTGCTTAGTGTTGCCACTACAGCTGGGAATAAGGCAGAGACCCTGGTCTCACTAGAACTTACACTTTGGTTAGGGAAAAGACACAAATAAATCAGAAAATACAAGGTAGTTATAAATGTTCTGAGTAAAATAAATGGGGTTGGTGTACTAGACAGTGCATACAAAGCTACAGTAGACCTTTGTGAGGAGGTGGTATTTAAGTTGAGACCTGACTGGTGTGAGATAGTGTTGTATCCATCTAGGCAGAACATCATAACATGTAGACAACAGTCAGTACAAGGGCATTGAGGTAGGCGCGGTCCTGGGCTGTGGTTGGTGCACAGAAAGGGGGAAAGTAATGGAAAACTAGGTTGAAAAAGTAGGTAGAGGCCACATCACAGTGGACCTTGCCAGCCATGGTAGGAAGTTGGAGGGTGTTATGGTAGAGGTAACATGATCTTATTTATATTTTTATTATTTATGTTGATGAGCAATTAGAATAAAGAGGGTGGGGAAAAAAGGTTGGATTCCCAGAACTTCAGATGTCAAAATAGTTCCATCACTCTAATATAGTTTAAATAACTAGCTTTTCTTGTAGCTCATAAATGTATGAGAATTTCATGGGAATGTTTGTCTTAACTGTGTTTTGCAAAAGGATGGTTGAAGGATGTAAAAACTTGAGCTTTGTTGTTGTTTGCTTTTTGAAAAAGTATTAACCATTAAAATAAACAAGTTTTACAATATTACATTATGGATTAGCTTTAAAATAATGCATGGATGATTAACCAGATGTCTTTTCCCTCAGATTAATGTTCTTCAATCAAAAAGGAGATCAGAAATCCTAAAATCAGTAAGATATTAATTGAAATGATGTTTTAAATATTTTAATATGAAACTAAATGAACGTATTTAGGTGTTGAAAGGGCATCTGGTATATACATGGCAAGGTTTATGATTGCTCTTTTTGATCTTCATTTGTATTTCATATGTGGCACTGAACTTCTTTTTGTCTCCTTCGTGTTATAGTTGTTTGTGTGTCTCATCTGTTGATACACTGTGAGGTCCATAAAGGCAGACTCTGTACTGTTCCGTTTTTGTTTTGTTTTATACTAATATGTTGCTTTACATGCACTAGATGCTCAGTACCATTTGGTGAATATCTAAAAGTGTTTGGTGTGAAAACCTGTGAGAATATTTCAGAATTGTTTTGAGAGTTATGAACATAAAAAACTGTTACATTTAGGCTTTGAATTTTTTCTCACTTGTTTTGCCTTAAACTTTTTTGACCAACCTCTTTCAACATATTTACATTTTTCTCTATAATTTTTTGCATTGTTTGGACTTAAAAATATTTGAGATTGAGGATTTACATAAATAG
Source organism: Cacajao melanocephalus (assembly GCA_963573385.1). Taxonomy (NCBI): domain Eukaryota; kingdom Metazoa; phylum Chordata; class Mammalia; order Primates; family Pitheciidae; genus Cacajao; species Cacajao melanocephalus. The sequence goes on from CAUYLG010024134.1 coordinate 19,744, forward strand.
TATCATTTGAAGAATTTTTCCCTTAAAGTTGAGGATGGGTCAGTCTTTTGGTTTGTTCTTTGGTATGCAGTTACAAAACCAGTAGGATGAAATTTGGTGATCACATTTTTTCCTTGAGCCTCTTCACCCACATGATGATTGTTTCTTGGTGGGGAGCCCTTTTTTTGATCTAAAGCTAATGAAGGCCGGTCGCCAGGGCTCACACCTGTAATCCTAGAACTTTGGGAGGCCAAGGTGAGTGGATCACCTGAGGTCAGGAGTTCAAGACCAGCCTGGCCAACATGGTGAAACCCTGTCTCTACTAAAAATACGAAAAAATTAGCTAGGCGTGGTGGCGGGCACCTGTAATCCCTCTACTTTGGGAGGTTGAGGCAGGAGAATCACTTGAGCCTGGGTGGTGGAGGTTGCAGTGAGCCGAGATCACGCCATTGCACTCCAGCTGGGCTACAAGAGTGAAACTCTGTCTCAAAAAAACCCCCCAAAAAACAAAAAAAACAGCAAATGAAGAAGTGGGCAGGGCATGATGTGGTATAGCATAGCACTCTTTATATTTGGATAGCCTTAGTAATAATCTCTCAACTTTGAATTATTTACTGACTTTTCCCCCAAAAGGCTACACTTAAGTTGCCTTAGATTCTATCCCCACCTAGATTTTTTCCAAACTTTATTTATATATTTGTGTCATATCTTATTAGGTAAACAAATTGTACTTCCTGTTTTTAAAAAGATAATATTTATACCCCTCTTGTTTTCCAGATTGACAGTAATGTGTATTAATTGTAGAAAATTAGAATGCGTATGAAGAAAAAAATAAAAACTACTTAGAAATTCTGCTACCAAGGGGAAGCCACTATTAATAATATCTTGGCCTACATCTTCGTCTTTTTCTCTCTATGTGTATGCCTGTATGTGTGCGCGCGTGCTTGCGTGTGTGTGTGTGTGTGTGTGTGTGTGTGTGTGTACGTGTGTACGTGAACTTGTATATATGCCTTTTAAAATCACATTTTTTAATTGGAATCATTTCCCCATACTATTTTATAACTTTCTTTTTTCACTAATACACTGCAAAGTTATATGTCATTAAATATCCTTTATTTAATGATGGCTTTTGTGGCCAGGTAGAAATCTACCACGTGAATATACCAGGGGTTAGCAAATGTTTTTTGTAAAAGTCCAGGTAGTAAATATGGTCGGTTTTATAGGCCTCATGGTCTCTGTTGGAATTACTCAGCTGTGCTATTGTAACGAGAATGACAGTGTGTAAATGAATGGTCATGAATGTGTTCCAATAGAACTTTATTTAGAAACACAAAAATTTGAATTTCATATAATTTTCACATATCATAAATTTCATATATTTTTATTATCTTTAAGTCATTTAAAGATGTAAAAACCATTTGTAGCTCATGGACTATCAAAAAACAGGTGGTGAGGCCTAATAAAGTTTGCAGGTCATAGTATACTGACCTTGAAGAAATATACCACAAATTCATTTCACCTATTAATGAATATTCAAATAATTTCCTTGTTTTTGACATCAAAACATTGCTAGCATTGTTGTGATCATTCTAATGAATAATCCTATTATTTTCTTAGGATAGATTTGTAAACGAGATGACATAGTCAAAGGATTTAGGCATTAGAAAAATATTGTCCAATTTCAAGGGTTATACAATATTTCCCCTAATATTGTGTGAAAATGGATATTTCTTCACATTTTACCAACACTGAGTGTTCCAGTTTTTCCCCCAAGATTCCCCTAGTTTGGTGGATAGAAAGCATGATCTCATTATTCGGTTTTGCATTTTGTTAATACAAATGAGTTTAAACATTTTTCCATATTTTTTTTGGCCACTTACATACCTCCTATGTTGTTTGTCTCTTTCTGTTGGAGTGTTCATCTTTTTTGTGTTGATTTGTATCATCTCTTACATCTTAAGACTGTCAACTCCTTGTCATGTGTTATTTCCTAGTTTATCATTTGTCTTTTAATCTTGTTTTGCATTTTAATGTACAGCATATTTTATATTTTTATGTAGTCCTAGCTATTAATCCCATCCCTCTTTTAAAATTTTTAATTAATTTTTTTACAATTTATTTGTTTTTATTATAGTCACAAATTTGGGGAATGATTACCATTATCTAATTCCAGAATAATTTTCCTCTTCTGACTTTTACGTTTTGTCTCTGTGTTTTCATGGTTTTTTTTTTTAAATAGTTTTTTTTGGGAGGATTTTTGACTGTTAAGGACTTTATGACCTATTTTAGACTTCAGAAAATTGAACAGATGCCACTTGTTAAAAATAACATGAATCTTTAGAATATTTTTTCAGTATTATTCATGTAATTATAAAATTCCTTTTATGTAAAAACTTAATAAAAATGAGGGTGATTTTTCTCTTTAAAATACATAAAATATGGGAAAACTTGGACAAATCTCAGCCTATTACTGTTAGGTTTTTAGATTTGGTGATCTGACTAAAGAAACCTCCATATTGGCAAATTCAGTTGACTCATTTTATTTTGGTATCTTGAGAGAAGAACCAGCATTCTCCTGCTTGAGATTGTGCTTGGTGCTCTAGTAGATTGTAAAGCGTTTGTGTTTTATTTTGAGCACTTTATATTTCTCTGTCTTATCTTTTTGTCTCTTTTTTACAGTTTAAGGTTTGTCAGTGAGCTTGGTTGAAGGAGCACATAAAAATTGATCTAGGAAGAAAGTAGAGTTACTGAAAATTGGATTATTTGAATCTGCTGTATACATTTTGATCACCTAGATATACTCTAAACAACTAAAATTTAGGACATTAAAAAATTTTAAACCACTGGGAAATTTCTTTTAAATAAAACTTTCTTTCATTGTATTTGAAAATATTTTTGAAATACTCTTTAAAAACAGATGACTCAGTTTAATTTTCAAGTAGGTTTGATGAGCTGGGCATAGTGGCTCATGCCTATAATCCCAGCACTTTTAGAGGCCGAAGTAGGAGGATTGCTTGTGCCCAGCAGTTCAAGATCAGCCTGGGTAACATGGTGAGACTTTGTCTTTACAAAAAAATTAAAGAATTAGCTGAGTTTGGTGGCACATGCCTGTGGTCCCAGCTACTTAGGAAACCGAAATGGAAGAATCTCTTGCGACTGGGAGGTCCAGGTTGTAGTGAACTCTTCTTTGTGCCACTGCATGCCAAGCCTGGGCAACAGAGCGAGATCCTTTCTCATGTCTGTCTGTCTGTCTGTCTGTCTGTCTGTCTGTCTGTCTATATAAAATACTTCAGAATGTTTAGGTCTAGATTTTAAAATGGTCATCTTTTTTCCCCCTATTAGATGTTATCATTTATGTATGCCCATTTGGCCTTCTTTCATCAAGGATATGATCTGTTTAGTGAACTTGGACCCTACATGAAGGATTTGGGTGCACAGGTAATGTTGCACTATATTTCTTAATTCAGTTTTATACACTAATATTTGTATTTTTGAAGAAATTTAGCATATTAGAGGTGTATTAGTCTGTTCTCAACACTGCTCTAGAGAGCTGCTTCAGACTGGGTAATCTAGAAAGGAAAGGTCTAATTGACGCACAGTTCTGCATGGCTGGGGATGCTTCAGGAAACTTATAATCATGGCAGAAGGCAAAGAGAAAGCAAGGCACCTTCTTCACAAGGTAGCAGTAGGGAGAGTGAACACAGGAGAAACTACCAAACACTTATAAAACCATCAGATCTCGTGAGAACTCACTCACTGTCACAAGAACCAGCATGGGGGAAACTGCCCCCATGATTTAGTTAGCTCCACCTGGTCTCTCTCTTGACACGTGAGGATTATGGGGATTATAATTCAAGATGAGATTTTGGGTGGGGACACAGCCAAACCATATCAGGAGGACTTGACATTTCATTTACTTAATGAAGAATGAAGTTTGATACTATAGCAGATTTATATATGGGTTAAGTTCCCAAGTGTTTGCATTTTGAGTATACCCAAAAATGAAATCAGTGGTAAAAAGAAGCTTATGTTATAGATTGTATATGAAAGTATTGAAAAGGAGAATTTAAAAACAAAGTGTTCTGCAGTCTACATAACTGGACTTATTTTTAAATGTCTTACATTTGGATAATTGAGTTATTGTTCCAATTTGCTTTTTATTTGAGTTATAGCTCTTTTTTTATTTTCCAAAAAATTGTATCTTGCTATTTGAATAAAAAAAAATTTAGAATCTTAAAATTACAGAGCTCTTGGGTACTTTTTCATTTCATACAGTCACATGTGGCTATCTGTGGCTATGTGTATAGTTCTCTACATACACATATAAATTTTATATGTATAAAAATTTCATTATGCAAATTATTTTTACATATCTGATTAGAACTTTATATTAGATCTGTTCTGGGGACATTGTTTTTTATTGATGAACATTCTCAATTTAACAGTGTTTTTAGGTGATTTTCTTTCCCAAGATGTTTCAGTTTAGTTTTCAAGAGGAGGGGATTAATGATGAAAAATGGAGTTTAGGCCAGGCGCGGTGGCTCATGCCTATAATCCCAGCACTTTGGGAGGCTGAGACGTGCAGATTACTTGAGGCCAGGAGTTTGAGACCAGCCTGGCCAACATGGTGAAACCCTGTCTCTACTAAAAATAGAAAAATTAGCCTTTCCGCCCGCTCCCCACTCCCCACTGAGTGCCGCTGTGCCTACATCGCGCTCCCTCAGAGCTTCGGGCTCCTGCTAACCAGCGCCACCGTGGTCTCCCTTCAGCTGCCATCGTGATTATTTACCGGTACTTCATCAGCCACGTTGAGATGTTCTCTGACATCTACAAGATCCGGGAGATCACCGAAGGGCTGTGCCTGGAGGTGGAGAGGAAGATGGTCAGTAGGATAGAAGGTAACATTGATGATTCGATTATTGGTGGAAATGCCTCCGCTGAAGGCCCTGAGGGTGAATGTACGGAAAGCACAGTAATCACTGGTGTCGAAAAGAAGCCTACAAGAAGTACATCAAAGATTACATGAAATCAGTCAAAGGCAAACTTGAACGGAGACCAGAAAGAGTAAAACCTTTTATGACAAGGGCTGCAGAACAAAGCAAGCACATCGTTGCTAATTCAGGAACTACCAGTTCTTTATTGGTGAAAACAT
>CAUYLG010024135.1:0-27339 GCA_963573385.1 Cacajao melanocephalus
TTTTTATTGTATTTTAGGTTTTGGGGTACATGTGAAGAACATGCAAGATTGTTGCATAGGTACACACGTGGCAGTGTGATTTGCTGCTTTCCTCCCCTTCACCTGTATCTGGCATTTCTTCCCATGCTATCTCTCCCCAACTCCCCACTTCCCACTGTCCCTCCCCTATTTCCCCCCCATGCATTTTATTTTTTGACATGGAGTCTTGCTGTGTTGCCAGGCTGGCCTCCTACTCCTAGGCTCAAGTGATCCTTTAGTTTAAGCCTCCCAATTAGCTGGGACTACAGGCACATGACACTGCACCTGGAAGGAGCTGCATTTTAAAAATAAAATTTCATATTCAGGGGATACATGTGCAGTTTGTTACAAGGATATATTGCATGATGCTGAGGTTTAGGCGTCAATTGATCCCATTACCCAAATAGTAAATATAGAACCCAATAGATAGTTTGTCAACCCTCCTTCCCCTCTATTGGAGTCTCCAGTGTCTATTGATCCCATCTTTATATCCATGTGTACCCATTGGTTAGCTCCCACTTATAAGAGATAATATACAATATTTGGTTTTCTATTTTTGCATTAATTCACTTAGGATAATGACCTCCAACTGCATATATGTTGCTGCAAATGACATGCTTTCATTCTTTTTAATGGCTGCATAGGATTCCATGGTATATATGTATCATATTTTCTTTATCCAATTCACCACTGATAGGCATTTAGGTTGATTCCATATCTCTGCTATTGTGAATAGTGCTGTGATAAACTTACAAGTGCATGTGTCTTTTTGTTAGATCAATTTATTTAATTTGGATATTTATTATTTCATTTTTGCCTTGCTATAAAAGAATACCTGAGCCTGGGTAACTTATAAAGAAAATAGATTTATTTTGGCTCATAGTTCTACAGACTACAAGAAGAATGGAGCCATGATCTGCTCTGGTGAGGGCCTCAGGAAGCTTAAAATTGTGGCAAAAGGTGAAGGGGGAAGAGGTTCATCACATGATGAGAGAGGGATCAAGAGGGAGAGCCAAAGAAATGCTAGGCTCTTTTCAACCACCAGCTCTCATATGAACCAACAGAGCAAGAATTCACCCGCAACCATGAGGAGGACACCTAGACATTCATATGAGAGATCTGCCCTCATGACCAACACACCTCCCATTAGCCTTTACCTCCAACATTTGTTGGGTGGGGGGAGCTGTCGTATTTCAATACAAAATTTGGAAGGTAAGAATATCCAAATGATATCATGTATATACCCAGTAATGATATTTCTGGGTAGAATGGTAATTCTATTTTCAGTTATTTGAGAAATCTCAAAACTGCTTTCCACAAGGGCTAAACCAATTTACCATCCCACTAACCGTGTATAAGCATTCCCTTTTCTCTGCAACCTTGCCAACATTTTTTTTTTGACTTTTTTTAACAGCCATTCTGACCTGTATGAAATAATATCGCATTGTGGTTTTGATTTACAATTCTCTGGTGATTAGTGATGTTAAGCATTTTAAAAAATACATTTGTTGGCTGCATGTATGCCTTCCTTTAAGAAATGTCTGTTCATGTCTTTTGCCTACTTTTTAATGGGGTTGTCTGTTTTTGCTTGTTGACTTGTTTCTGTTTCTTATAGCTTCTGGGTTTCAGTCCTTTGTCAGTTGCAAATTTTTCAGATATTTTCTTCCCATTCAGCAGGGTGTTTGTTTATTCTGTTGAGAGTTTCTCTTGCTTTGCAGAAGCTCTCTAGTTTAATTTGGTCTCAATTGTCAATTTTCGTTTGTGTTTCATTTGCTTTTGAGGACTTAGTAATAAATTGTTCACCTAGGTCAATATCTAGAAGAGTATTTCCTAAGTTTTATTCTAGAACTGTCTTACTTTGAAATCTTACATTTAAGATTTAATCCATCTTGAGTTAATTTTTGTATATGGTGAGAAGTAGGAATCAAGTTTCATTCTTCTGCATGTGATTAGTTACATTTCCCAGCACCATTTATTAAACAGGATGTCCTTTCCGCATTGCTTGTTTTTGTCAGCTTTGTCAAAGATCATTTGGTTGTAGATGTGTGGCCTTATTTCTGCATTCTCTATTCATTCCTTTGGTTCATGCATTTATTTTTGTACCAGTCCCATGATATTTTGCTTACTGTAGCCTTGTAGTATAGTTTGAAGTCAGGTAGTGTGATGCCTCTAGCTTTGTTCTTTTTGCTTGGGACTGCTTTGGTTATTTAGGTTCTTTTTTAATTCATATGAATTTTATAATAGTTTTTTCTGCTTCTGTGAAAAAAGACTTGGTAGTTTGACAGGATCTGCATTGAATCTCTAGATTGCTTTGGTCAGTTTGGACATGTTAATGATATTGATTCTTCCAATTCATGAGCATGGAATATTTTTCCATTTGCATCATCTCTGATTTCATTCAACAGTATTTGGTGGTTCTCCTTTTAGAGATTTTTCACCTTAACAATTAGATATAGTTTTAGATATTTTTGTGCCTTTTTATTACTACTATTATACTTTAAGTTATGGGGTACATGTGCAGATCATGCAGGATTGTTACTTAGGTATACACAGGCCACGGTGGTTTGCTGCATCTATTCCCCCATCACCTACATTAGGTATTTGTCCTAATGTTATCCCTCCCCAATCCCCAGCCCCCTGCTATCCCTCCCATAACCCCCGACTTCCAACAGACCCCAGTGTGTGATGTTCCCCTCCCTATGTCCATGTGCTCTTATTGTTCAACACCCACTTATGAGTGAGAACATGTGGTGTTTGGTTTTCTGTTCTTGTGTCAGTTTGCTGACGATGATGGTTTCCAGCTTCATCCATGTCCCTGCAAAGGACATGAACTCATCCTTTTTTATGGCTGCATAGTATTCCGTGGTATTTATGTGCTGCATTTACTTTATCCGGTTTATCATTGATTGGGAATTTGGGTTGGTTCCAAGTCTTTGCTATTGTGAACAGTGCCACAATGAACATACATGTGCATGCGTCTTTACAATAGAATGATTTATAATCCTTTGGGTATATACCCAGGAATGTGATTGCTGGGTCAAATGGTATTTCTATTTCTAGATCCTTAAGGAATCAGCACACCATCTTCCACAATGGTTAAACTAATTTACACTCCCACCAACAGTGTAAAAACGTTCCTATTTCTCCATATGCTTTCCAGCGTCTGTTGTCTCCAGATTTTTTAATGATCGCCATTCTAACTGGCATGAGATGGTCTCTCAATGTGGTTTTGATTTGCATTTCTCTAATGACCAGTGATGATGAGCATTTTTTCATATGTTTGTTGGCTGCATAAATGTCTTCTTTCGAAAAGTGTCTGTTCATATACTTCGCCTACTTTTTGATGGGGTTGTTTGTTTTTTTCTTGTAAATTTGTTTTAGTTCTTTGCAGATTCTGGATGTTAGCTCTTTGTCAGATGGATAGATTGCAAATATTTTTTCCCATTCTGTTGGTTGCTGATTCACTCTAATGATTGTTTCTTTTGCTGTGCAGAAGCTCTTACGTTTAATTAGATCCCATTTGTCTATTTTGACTTTTGTTGCCATTGCTTTTGGTGTTTTAGTCATGAAGTCCTTGTCTATGCCTATGTCCTGAATGGCATTGCCTAGGTTTTTTTCTAGGGTTTTTATGGTGTTAGGTTTTATGTTTAAATATTTTTGTATAAGGCTTAAGGAAGGGGTCCAGTTTCAGCTTTCTGCACAAGGCTAGCCAGTTTTCCCAACACCGTTTATTAAACAGGGAATCCTTGCCCCATAGTTTATTTTTGTCAGGTTTGTCAAAGGTCAGATGGTTGTAGATGTGTGATGTTACTTCCGAGGCCTCTGTTCTGTTCCATTGGTCTATATCTCTGTTTTGGTACCAGTACTATGCTGTTTTGATTACTATAGCCTTGTAGCATAGTTTGAAGTCAGGTAGTGTGATGCCTCCAGCTTTGTTATTTTTGCTTAGGATTGTCTTGGCTATGCGGGCTCTCTTTTGGTTCCATATGAAGTTTAAGGGTTTTTTTCTAGTTCTGTGAAGAAGGTCAATGGTAGCTTGATGGGGACAGCATTCAATCTATAAATTACTTTGGGCGGTATGGCCATTTTCACAATATTGATTCTTCCTAACCATGAGCATGGAATGTTTTTCCATCTGTTTGTGTCCTCTCATTTCCTTGAGCAATGGTTTGTGGTTCTCCTTGAAGAGATCCTTCACGTCCCTTGTTAATTGTATTCCTAGGTATTTTCTTCAATTTGTAGCAATTGTGAATGGGAGTTCACTCATTATTTGGCTGTTTGTCTGTTATTGGTGTATAGGAATGCTTGTGATTTTTGCACACTGATTTTGTATCCTGAGACTTTGCTGAAGTTGCTTATCAGCTTAAGGAGATTTTGGGCTGAGATGATGGAGTCTTCTAAATATACAATCATGTCATCTGCAAATAGAGACAATTTGGCTTCCTATTTTCCTAATTGAATACCCTTTATTTCTTTTTCTTGTCTGATTGTTCTGGCCAGAACTTCCAATACTATGTTGAATAGGAGTGGTGAGAGAGTGCACCCTTGTCTAATGCCAGTTTTCAAAGGGAATGCTTCCAGTTTTTGCCCATTCAGTATGATATTGTCTGTGGGTTTGTCATAAATAGCTTTTATTATTTTGAGATATGTTCTGTCGATACCTAGTTTATTGAGAGTTTTTAGCATAAAGGGCTGTTGAATTTTGTTGAAGGCCTTCTCTGCATCTATTGAGATAATCATATGGTTTTTGTCTTTGGTTCTGTTTATGTGATGGATTACATTTACAGATTTGTGTATGTTGAACCAGCCTTGCATCCCTGAGATGAAGCCGACTTGATCATGATGGATAAGCTTTTTGATGTGCAGTTGGATTTGGTTTGTCAGTATTTTATTGAAAATTTTTGCATCAATGTTCATCATGTATATTGGTATGAAATTTTTTTTTTAGTTGTGTCTCTGCCAGGTTTTGGTATCAGGATGGTGTTGGTCTCATAAAATGAGTTAGGGAGGATTCCCTCTTTTTGTATTGTTTGGAATAGTTTCAGAAGGAATGGTACCAGCTCCTCTTTGTACATCTGGTAGAATTCGGCTGTGAACCTGTCTGGTCCTGGAGTTTTTTTTGGTTGGTAGGCTATTAGTTGCTGCCTCAAATTCAGACCTTGTTATTGGTCTATTCAGGGATTCAACTTCTTCCTCATTCAGTCTGGGAGGGTGTAAGTGTCCAGGAATTTATCCATTTCTTCTAGATTTACTGGTTTATGTGCACAGATGTGTTTATAGTAGTTTCTGATGGTAGTTTGTATTTCTGTGGAATCGGTGGTGATATCCCCTTTATCATTTTTTATTGTGTCTATTTGATTCTTCTCTCTTTTCTTTTTTATTAGTCTTGCTAGCAGTCTAATCTATTTTGTAAATCTTTTCCAAAAACCAGCTCCTGGATTCATTGATTTTTTGAAGAGTTTCTTATGTCTCTATCTCCTTTAGTTCTGCTCTGATCTTAGTCAGTTCTTGTCTTCTGCTAGCTTCTGAATTTGTTTATTCTTGCCCCTCTAGTTCTTTTAATTTTGGTGATAGGGTGTTGATTTTACATCTTTCCTTGCTTCTCATGTGGGCATTTAGTGCTATAAGTTTCCCGCTAGACACTGCTTTAAATGTGTCCCAGAGATTCTGGAACGTTGTGTCGTTATTCTCATTGGTTTCAAAGAACATCTTTATTTCTGCCTTTATTTCATTATTTAACCAGTAGTTATTCAGGAGCAGGTTGTTCAGTTTCCATGTAGTTGTGCAATTTTGAGTGAGTTTCTTAATCCTGGGTTCTAATTTGATTGCACTGTGGTCTGAGAGACTGTTTGATATGATTTTCATTCTTTTGCATTTGCTGAGAAGTGATTTACTTCTATTATGTGGTCAATTTTAGAGTAAGTGCAATGTGGTGCTGAGAAGAATGTAGATTCTGTGGATTTGGGGTGGAAAGTTCTGTAGATGTCTATTAGGTCTGCTTGGTCCAGAGCTGAGTTCAAGTCCTGAATATCCTTGTTAATTTTCTGTGTCATTGATCTGTCTAATATTGACAGTGGAGTGTTAAAGTCTCCCACTGTTATTGTGTGGGAGTCTTAAGTCTCTTTGTAGGTCATTAAGAACTTGCTTTATGTATCTGGGTGTGCCTGTATTGCACGCATATATATTTAGGATAGTTAGCACTTCTTGTTGCATTGATCCCTTTACCATTATGTAATGCTCTTCTTTGTCTCTTTTGATCTTTGTTGGTTTAAAGTCTGTTTTATCGGAGACTAGAGTTGCAAGCCCTGCTTTCTTTTTTTGTTCACCATTTGCTTGATAAATCTTCCTCCAATCCTTTATTTTGAGTCTATGGGTGTCTTTGGGTGTCTTTGCATGAGATGGGCCTCCTGAATACAGCACACTGATGGGTCTTGACTCTTTATCCAATTTGTCAGTCTGTGTCTTTTGATTGGGGCATTTAGCCCATTTACATTTAAGGTGAGTATTGTTATATGTGAATTTAATCCTGCCATTTTGATACTAGCTGATTGTTTTGCCCATTAGTTGATGCAGTTTCTTCATTCTGTCAATGGTCTTTACAATTTGGTACATCTTTGCAGTGGCTGGTACTGATTGTTCCCTTCCATGTGTAGTGTTTCCTTCAGGAGCTCTTGTAAGGCAGGCCTGGTGGTGATGAAATCTCTCAGCAATTGCTTGTCCATAAATGATTTCACTTCTCCTTCACTTATGAAGCTTAATTTGGCTGGATATGATTCTGGGTTGAAAGTTCTTTTCTTTAAGTGCCAAGAACCAGCTCGGCTGGGAGGCTCCCGCCCAGAATGGGCTGAAGGCATTACAAGACAGTGAGAGGCAGTGACCCAGATAGCCAACAGAGTGGATCTACTCTGGGGACCAACAGCCTGAGAGCCTGTGGGGCTTGCAGCTCTCCAGGACTGAAGGCCCTGAGCAGAGATTAATCCATGCATTTAGTTGCTCTTTGACAGGTGATTCTTAACACACAGGTGTTTTACATGCACACATAACTCGGGAATCTACCAAGTAGGCAGGTGTTACCCACCCATCACTAATTGCAAACTACAAGGTATCCTCCACAAAGGAGCCATGGGGGCAGGGTAAACTTAATGTTTCTCAACATTTAAGGATGTTGAATATTGGCCCCCATTCTATTCTGGCTTGTAGAGTTTCTGCTGAGAGATCCACTGTGAGTCTGATTGGCTTCCCTTGGTGGGTAACCCTACCTTTCTCTCTGGCTTCCGTTTTCATTTTTTCCTTCATTTCAACCCTGGTGAATCTGATGATTATGTGCCTTGGGGTTGCTCTTCTTGAGGAATATCTTTGTGGTAGTCTCTGTATTTCCTGAATTTGAATGTTGGCCTGCCTTGCTAGGTTGGGAAAGTTCTCCTGGATAATATCCTGAAGAGTGTTTTCCAGCTTGGATTCATTCTCCCCATTACATTCAGGTACGCCTATCAAACATGGATTAGGTCTTTTCACATAATCCCATATTTCTTGGAGGATTTGTTCATTTCTTTTCACTCTTTTTTCTTTAATCTTGTCTTCTCATTTTATTTCATTGAGTTGATCTTCAATCTCTGATATCCTTTCTTCTGCTTGATTGATTCGGCTACTGAAACTTCTGTATGCTTCATGAAGTTCTCCTGCTGTTTTTCAGTTTGGTCAAGTCGTTTATGTTCTTCTCCAAGCTGGTTATTCTAGTTAGCATTTCGTCTAACCTTTTTTCAAGGTTCTTAGTTTCTTTGCATTGGGTTAGAACATGCTCCTTTATCTCAGAGAAGTTTGTTATTACCCACCTTCTGAAGCCTGCTTTTGTCAATTCATCAAACTCATTCTCCATCCAGTTTTGTTCCCTTGGTGGTGAGGAGTTGTGATCCCTTGGAGGAGGGGAGGTGTTCTGGTTTTTGGTGATTTCAGCCTTTTTGCGCTGGTTTCTTCCCCTCTTTGTGGATTTCTCTACCTTTGGTCTTTGAAGTTGGTGACTTTTGGATGGGGTCTCTGAATGGACATTCTTTCTGTTGATGTTGAAGCTATTTCTTTCTGTTTTTTAGTTTTCCTTCTAACAGTCAGGCCCCTCTGCTGTAGGACTGCTGGAGGTCCACTCTAGATCCTGCTTGCCTGGGAATCACCTGCAGTGGCTGCAGAACAGCAAGGATTGCTGCCTGTTCCTTCCTCTGGTAGTTTTGTCCCAGAAGGGTATCTGCCAGATGACAGCCAGAGCTCTCCTGTATGAAGTGTCTCTTTGGATATATGGGAATCAGGGAGCCACTTGAGGAGGCAGTCTGTCCCTTATCAGAGCTCAAGTGCTATGCTGGGAGCTTCGTTGCTCCCTTCAGAGCTGCTGGACAGGGACATTTAAGTCTGCTGAAGTGGAACTCACAATCACCCTTATTCTCGTGTGCTGTGTCCCGGGAAGGTGGGGCTTTATTTGTAAGTCCCTAAAAGGCTGCTGCCTTTTTTCAGAGATGTCTTGCCCAGCAAGGAGGGAGTCTAGTCAGTCTGCCTGCAGAGGCCTTGGTGAGCTTCCATGGGCTCTGCCCAACTGCTGTGTAACCTTCCTTGCAATTTTGTTTACACATTTAAGGTTAGAACTGCCTCTGTAATGGTGGACACCCCTCCCCCGCACCGAGTTTGACCATCCCAGGTAGAGCTTAAACTGCTGTGCTGGCTGCGAAAATCTCAAGCTGTGCTGGCTGCGAAAATCTCAAGCCAGTGGGTTTCAATTTGCTGGTCTTTGTGGCAGTGGGACCCGCCGAGCCAGATCACTTGGCTCCCTGCCTTCAGCCCCCTTTTTTTCAGGTGAATGGGTGGTTCTGCCTCGCAGGCATTCCAGGCTCTGGCTAAAACGGCCACTCAGTTTTGTGCTGGAAACCCATGGCAATGGTGTTGACAGGCACCAGTGGGAATCTCCTGTCTGTGGGTTGTAGAGATCGTGGGAAAAGTGCAGTATCTGAGCCAGAGTGCCAGAGTGTCTGGAAAAGTCCCTGATGGCCTCCCTTGGGTAGGAGAGGGAGTCCTTTGGCCCCTTCCTTGCACTTCCCAGGTGAGGCAACACCCCACCCTGCCTCAGTTTGCCTTCCTTGGGCTACACCGACTGTCCAACCAATCCCATTGAGATGAACCTGGTACCTTGGTTGGAAATGCAGAGATCACTCTCCTTCTGTGTTGCTCTCGCTGGGAACTGCACTCCAGAGCTGTTCCTATTCAGCCATCTTCTAAAGGCTCCCTTTGTCACTGTTTTAAGTGGGATTGCATTTTAATTTGGTTTTCAGCTTGAATGTCGTTGTATAGAATGCTACTAATTTTTGTATATTGATTTTGTACCCTTAAATTTTGCTGAAGTCATTTGTCAGGTATATGAGTCTTTTGGAGAAACCTTTAAGGTTTTCTAGGTATAGAATCATGTCATCAGTGAAGAAAGATAATTTGACTCCCTCTTTCGATGTCTTTATTTCTTTCTCTTGCCTGATTTCTCTGGTTAGGACTTCCAGCACTATGTTGAAAAGGAGTGGTGAGACATTCTTGTATTGTTCCACTTCTTGAGGGGAATGATTCCAGCTTTTGCCCATCTAGTATAATGTAGGCTTTGGGTTTTTCATAGGTGGCTCTTACTGTTTTGAGGTATGTTTCTTTGATGCCTAGCTTGTTGAGAGTTTTTTATTTTTTAAAGGATATTGGATTTTATTGAATGTTTTTTCTATATCTATTGCGATGACAATTTAGTTTTTGTTTTGAATTCTCTTTGTGGTGAATCATATTTACTGATCAGCATATGTTGAATCAGATTTTCATCTCAGGAATAAATCCTACTTGATTATGGTATGTTATCTCTTTGATGTGCTGCTGAATGCAGTTTGCAAGTATTTTCTTGAGGAGTTTTCCATTTTTGATTTGGTTCTCAGCTTGAGTTATATGTGTATAAAAACGCTAATAATATTTGTATGTTTATTTTGTATCCTGAAACTTTACTGTAGTTGTTTGTCAAGTCTAGGAGACTTGGAGGAATCTTTAAGGTTTTCTAGGTATAGATACATATCATCAGTAAAGAGAGATTATTTGTCTTCATCTCTTCCTATTTGGATGTCTTTTCTTTCTTTCTGCTTCCTTTTCTTCTTGATTTTTCATCAGGGATATTATTCTATCATTTTCTTTTTTTGTGTGTCTTTGTCAGATTTGGTATCAGAATGATATTGGTTTCATAGAATGAGTTAGGAAGGAATCCCTCCTCAAGTTTTTAAAAACAATTTCAGTAGGATTAGTATCAGCTCTTTGTATGTGGTAGAATTCAGCTGTGAAAGCCTCTGGTCCAGAGTTTTTTGTTTTGTTTTTTTTTTTTTTTTGGTTTGTTGGTAGGTTTTTTTAAATTACTGATTCAAATTCGTAAGTAACTCTCGGTCTGTTCAGGAATTCTACTTCTTCCTGCTTCAATCTTGTGAGGTATTATCTTTCTAGGAGTTTAGGCATTTCCCTTAGATTTTCTAGTTTGTGTGCATAGAGATGTTCACAGTAGTCCCCGAGGCTCTTCTGTATTTCTGCAGGATTAATTGTAATGTCACCATTGTCATTTCTGGTTATGCTTACTTGCATCTTCTGTCTCTTTTTATTTATTTTTTTGTTATTATTTTTGAGATGGAGTCTCACTCTGTCACCCAGGCTGGAGTGCAATGGCACAGTCTTGGCTCACTACAACCTCCACTTCCTGGGTTCAAGTGTGATTCTCCTGCCTCAGCCTCCAGAGAGGCTGGGGTTACAGGCACATACCACCACGCCTGGCTAACTTTTGCATTTTTAGTAGAGAAGAGGTTTCACCATGTTGGCCAGGCTGGGCTGGAACTCCTGATCTCAAGTGACCTGTCCACCTTGGCCTCCCAAAGTGCTGGGATTACAGGCATGAGCCACCACGCCAGGCTTTCTCTCTCTTTTTTAAAAATCTAGCTAGGGTGGGCGAGGCGTGGTGGCTCAGGCCTTAATCCCAACATTTTGAGAGGTGGAGGCGGGCAGATCACCTGAAGTCAGGAGTTCAGGACCAGCTTGGCCAACATGATGAAACCCCGTCTCTACTAAAATACAAAAATTAGCCGGGTTTGGTGGCAGGCGTCTGTAATCCCAGCTGCTCGGGAGGCTGAGGCAGGGAGAATTGCTTGAACCCGGCAGGTGGAGGTTGCAGTGAGCTGACATCACGCCACTGCACTCCAGACCGGGCGACAGTGCCAGATTCTGCACCACAATAAATAAATAAATAAATAAATAAATAAATAAATAAAATCTACCAAGCGGAGCCAGCGGGGACCGGGTGGGTACCTCAGTCTCCTTACCCTCCCCTTTCCTGGCCTCGTGGTCTTCTCCCAGCAGCCGGACCGGAACTGTATGATCCTGGAAGTTCCGAGCCTTAGCTGTGTGGGATAAACAGTAATGGCGGAGGCTGCTGCTTCCAGAACATTAGGAGCAGCAGTGGCAGTGGCAGTGGCGGCAGCAGCCTCCCCCACCCCGATCCCCACAGTCACTGCCCCATTCCTGGGGTGGTGGCAGCGACAGCAGCTACAGCTGGGTAGCCATGGCCACCACGGCAGCGGTGGCAGCCGCTGGCTGGACTGAACAGGTCACCTTGCCGTTGTATTATGCATGGGGTTTGTAAGACGGAGATAACTGGATACTTGCATGACCTCTCTGACAGTTCATATGGTGTAGTGTGCAAGTATTTTCAGCAAGGGTACTGTGTTTATGGAGACCGCTGCAGATATGAACATAGTAAGCCATTGAAACAGGAAGAAGCAACTGCTACAGAGCTAACTACAAAGTCATCCCTTGCTGCTTCCTCAAGTCTCTCATTGATAGTTGAAACAAATGCAGGCGAAGCTGAGTCAAGAAATTCAAACTTTGCAACTGTAGGAGTAGGTTCAGAGGACGGGGTGAATGCTATTGAGTTTGTTCCTGGGCAACCCTACTGTAGCCATACCGCACCTTCCTGCACTGAAGCACCCCTGCAGGGCTCAATGACCAAGGAAGAATCAGAGAAAGAGCAAACTGCCGTGGAAACAAAGAAGCAGCTGTGCCCCTATGCTGCAGTGGAAGAGTGATGATATGGGGAGAACTGTGTGTGTCTCCACGGAGATTCATGTGACATGTGTGGGCTGCAGGTCCTGCATCCAATAGATGCTACCCAGAGATGACAGCACATAAAATGGTGCGTTGAGGCCAATGAGAAGGACATGGAACTCTCATTTGCTGTGCAGTGCAGCGCAGCGCAGCAAGGACATGGTGTGTGGGATCTGCATGGGGTGGTCTATGAGAAAGCCAACCCCAGTGAGCACTGATTTGGGGTCTTCCCCAACTGCAACCACACCTACTGTCTCAAGTGCATTCGCAAGTGGAGGAGTGCTAAGCAATTTGAGAGCAAGATCATAAAGTCCTGCCCAGAATGCCAGATCACATCTAACTTTGTCATTCCAAGTGAGTACTGGGTGGAGAAGAAAGAAGAGAAGAAGAAACTCGTTCAGAAATACAAAGAGGCAATGAACAACAAGGCATGCAGGTATTTTGAAGAACATGGGAGCTGCCCATTTTGAGGGAACTGTTTTTAGAAGCATGCATACCCTGATGGCTGTAGAGAGGATCCAAGAGACAGAAAGTGGGAACATCAAGCAGGTACTGGGCCCAACAATGGAACCACTTCTGGGAACTCATTGAGGAAAGAGAGAACAGCAACCCCTTTGACATCGAAGATGTTGTCACCTTTGAGCTGGGTGAGATGTTGCTTATGCTTTTGACTGCAGGTGGGGATGATGAACTGACAGACTCTGAAGATCAGTGGGAGTTGTTTCATGATGATCTAGAAGACTTTTTATGACTTGGATCTATAGCATCCTTGTGTGGCGTGTGAACTGGTCTGGTGACCCCAGGCAGCAGCTGTTCCCTTTGGTGGTATGGCAGTGCATGTGTTCTCTCTGAGGCAGGCCTATCAACTCCAGGTGCCATCGTTAAGAATTTTTACCCAGGGTCTGTCTGTCTTCTCAACCCCTCACCTTTCCTTGAGGAGTTATTGTTTTCCCTGTTGAAAAAAGTTACAAAAATAAGTCTTAAAGTCAGTTTTTGTAACACAAATTTAACATCAGACAGTTAGTGTAGGTGTGTTGCATCATCTATTTTCAACCAGATTATGTTTATGAACTTTTCACACACTCATTTTGAGGACCCCAGGTTTGAAAGTAAAAGCAGTGGCCCTGCTTTGGGGTCCAAGAATAGGAGGGATGGGTGAAGGTACCTAAGCTGGCCAATAGCCTTCTGCTCCAGACATGGGACATAGATCCCTGAGATTTCTGGTGAAATCTGCACATCTGTGTTTTTATATTTGCTCCCTACCCTGTAATCCCTACCACATGCACTTGTTCTGTGGTTTTGGTCTCTTGTTTAATTGCACACAATTAGTACTACTGGGTAATGAGAACTAGGTGCAATTGTGTTGAGATTTCTGCTGTTTTGCGTGATAGAAAAATGGAGAAAGAATATTTATAAAAGATATAGAAGCATAACATCAATGCTGAGTTGGAAGTTGACTCCCAAGGGCTGACATTGGTCTATGTGAGTGTGGGTGTGTGATAAGCTTCTCATCCCTGCATAGATGCAGTATTTTTAGCCTTAGTAGAAAATCTCGGTTTAGTGGTTTAAGACTTGTGTGGCAGATAGATCTTAAAGAACAAAGCAGTATATTGGTAGTTGTCCACACAGCTGTGCTAGCTCTGTCTATATATAGAGAAATGGGGTTAGCCATAGAGGTTAAAACTACCCATTTATTCCATATATTAACACAAACTGGGACTTGGCTACACAGTTGTATTTAATGTTTTATGATCTATCCTTTCCAGTACAGGCACTTTCTGAAAAACCTTTGTCCTCATTTGGGGCATTTTGTTGTCAGGTTTTTGTGTTTGTTTTTGTGGGTATTTGCCTCATTCCACCCCTGAGCTTTCAGGTAGAGAGATGTGATTCAAAACTCTGATCTAAGCTGGTTGTTGTAGTGGAGCAATGGGTTTATAGTAATAAGTCATACTTTTCCACTGAAGGGGAGGGCTTGGGAATCCCTAAGACTAGCTAAAGTTAAGTTGTTGGAAGAATTCCTTGATTGCAAATTTTACCATTGTGTTTTGTGACTCTGTTTCCTGAATGTAATTCTGGGATTCTTCTCTTCGGCCATCTACTGCTTTGATTCCTTGGATCCCACCCATTCTTTCACTTTAAGAAAAACAAGTAATTGTTGCAGAGGTCTCTGTATTTTGCAGCTGCCCTTTTGTAAGAAGCCCCTTTTCCCAAATGAAACAATTAAAAAAAAAATCTAGCTAGCAGCCTATTAATGTTTTCTATCCTTTCCAAGAAAAAAATTTTTATTTTGTTGATTCTATTTATTTATTTATTTATTTATTTATTTATTTATTTTGCTGTCCATTTTATTTAGTTCTGCTCTGATTTTAGTTATTTATTTTCTTCTGCTAGCTTTGGTTTAGTGCTTTTCTGAGTTTCTAGTCCCTTTAGGTGTTACATTAGCTTGTTAATTTGAGATCTATTTGTTTTCTTGATGTAGACTTTAAGCACTACACTTTTGCCACATCCTTGGGGTTTTGTATGTTGTGTCTCTATATTCATTCGTTTCAAATAAATTTTTAAATTTCTGTCTTAATTTTGTTATTTCCCCTATAGTCATTCAGGAGCAAGTTATTTAGTTTTCGTGTATCTGTGTAGTTTTGAAAGTTTTTGTCAGTTTTGATTTCTATTTTTATTCCACTGTGATCTGAGAAGACGATTGATATGATTTTTATTTTTATTTTTTTATTTATTTTGACACGGAGTCCCACTTCTCATTCTGTAGCGCAGGCTGGAGTATAGTGGTGCGATCTTGGCTCACTGCAACCTCTGCCTCCCAGGCTCAAGCGATTCTTCTGCCTCAGCCTCCCTAGTAGCTGGGACTATAGGCCCTTGCCACCATGCCTGGCTAATTTTTTGTATTTTTAGTAGAGATGGGATTTCACCATGTTTGCCAGGTTGGTCTTGATCTCCTGACCGCGTGATCCACCTGCCCCGGCCTCCCAAAGTGCTGGGCTTACCGGTGTGAGCCACTGCACCTGGCCATGATTTTGATTTTTTTTTTTTTTAATTTGCTGAGACTTGCTTTTTGACTGCATATATAGTCAATCTTAGAGTATGTGGAAATGAGAAGAATGTATATTCTCTGGTTGTTGGGTGGAATATTCTGTCAATGTATATTAGGCCTAACTGGTCAAGTGTCAAATTTAAGTCCAGAATTTCTTTGTTAGTTTTCTGCCTTGATGATCTGTCTAATGCTTTCAATGGGGTATGGAAGTCCCACATTATTACTGTGTGGCTAAGTCATTTCCTAAGATTAGTAGTGATTGTTTTTATAAATCTGGGTGCTCCAATTTTGGGTGCATATATATTTAGGACAGTTAAATCTTGAATCACACACTTTATCATTATGTAATACTGTTCTTTGTCCTTTTTTACTGTTGCTGGTTTAAAGTCTGTTTTATTTGATACAAATATAATGACCTCTGCTGTTTTTTATTTCTATTTGCATGATAGATCTTTCTCCATCCCTTTAAATTATGCCTATAGGTGTCATTACATGTGACATATATCTCTTGAACACAGCAGAAAGTTAAGTCTTGTTTTCTTATCTAATTTGCCACTCCATGTCTTTTAAGTGGAGGATTTAGGTCATTTACACTCAAGCTTTATATTGATATGTAAGCTTTTTTCCTATTGTGGTATTCTTAGCTAGTTGCTTTGTGGTCTTGATTATGTAGTTGCTTTATAGGATCTGTGGGCTATGTACTTATGTGTGCTTTTGTGGTAGCAAGTATTATTCTTTCATTACCATGTTTGGAACTCCCTTAAGCATCTCTTGTAGGGCCAGTCTGGTGATGAATTCTCTTAGCAGTTGCTCATTTGGCAAAGACTTCATTTCTCCTTTGTTTATGAAGCTTAGTTTAGCAGGATATGAAATTCTTGGCTGGATTTTCTTCAAGAATGTTGAAAATAGGCCCCTAATCTCTTCTGGCTTATGCAGTTTCTGCTGAGAAGTCCACTGTTAGTCTGATGGGATTCTCTTTATAGGTTATATGACTCTTTAAGATTTTTTATTTTGTGCTGACCTTGTAAACTGATGACTGTGTGCCTTGGGGATAGTCATCCTGTATAGTATCTTGCAGGAGTTCTCTGTATTTCTTTTATCTGCATGTGGACCTCTCTAGTAAGATTGGGGAAGTTTTCTTGGGTTATATTTTCAAATATGTTTTCCAATTTGTTTACTTTCTCTTCTCTCTCAGGAATGCTAATGAATCGAAGGTTAGATCACCTTACATAATCCCATATTTTTCAAAGGCTTTTCTAAAAAAGTGTATTTTAGGTACAGGGGTACATGTGTAAGATTGTTATATAGGTAAATTGCACATCATGGAGATTGGGTGTACACATTGTTTCATTACCCAAATAATAAGCATAGTACCTAATAGGCAGTTTTTGATCCACACCCTCCTCCCACCCTCCACTTTCATGTAGGTGCTGGTGTCTGTTGTTCCTTTCTTTGTATTCATATGTACTCAGTGTTTAGCTCCCACTTAATAATTGAGAACATGTACTATTTGGTTTTCTGTTCCTAAGTTAGTTTACTTAAGATAATGAGCTCCAGTTCCATTCATGTTGCTGCGAAGGGCATGATCTTGTTCTTTTTTATGGCTGTGTGGTATGCCATGGTGTATATGTACCACATTTTTAAAATCCTGTCAACATTGCTAGGCATTTAGGTTGAATTCATGTCTTTGTGGTTGTGAATAATGCTATGATGAACATACACATGCATGTGTCTTTATGGTAGAACAGTTTATATTCCTTTGTGTATATACTCAATAATGGGATTGCTGGGCCAAATGGTAGTTCCATTTTAAGGTATTAGAGAAATCTCCAGACTGACTGCTTTCTACAGTAACTGAACTAATTTACATTCCCATCAGCAGTGTATAAGCATTTCCATTTCTCTGCAACCTCACGAGCATCTTTTTTTGTTGTTGTTGACTTTTTAGTGATAGCCCTTCTGACGGGTGTCAAACATGGAATATTATACCATTGCTTTGTGTCATCTCTGATTTGCTTCAGTGGTATTTTGTAGTTTTTCTTGTAGAGATCTTTAACTTCCCTGGTTAGCTGTATTCCTAGATATTTTATTCTTTTGTAGCTATTGTGAATGGGATTGTTTTCTTGATTTGGCTCTGAGCTTGGAGATTTTTGGTGTATAGCATATGAAGAATAATTGTTTTAAATTTCTGATCTTACAATTCCAGCATCTCTACCATATCTGAGTATGGTTTTAATGCTTGCTCTGTCTCTTTAAATTATGTATTTTGACCTTCATTTTACCTTGTAACTTTTTTTAACAGGTAGACATAAGGTACTGGATAAAAAGAACCCTGGTAAGTGTTTTTTCAGTGGTTTGGTGGTAAAATGTGGGGGGAAGGGAAGTGGTCCATGGTTCCATAAATAGCCTGTGCTTCTAAAAATGTGAACCTCACCAATGCTTCTCAATCCTTTCTGCCCTAGGATAGGATGGCTAGAGTAATACTGAGTTTGATTTTTTTTTTTTTTTGAGATGGAGTTTCACCCTTGTAGCCCAGGCTGGAGTGCAATGGCACCATCTCGGGTCACTGCAACCTCGGCCTCCCAGGTTCAAGTGATTCTCCTGCCTCAGCCTCCCGAGTAGCTGGGATTACAGGTGCGTGCTACCATGCCTGGCTAATTTTGTATTTTTAATAGAGACAGAGTTTCTTCATGTTGGTCAGGCTGGTCTTGAACTTCTGACCTTAGGTGATCCACCTACCTCAGTCTCCCAAAGTGCTGGGATTACAGGTGTGAGCCACTGCACCTGCCAAGTTTGATTTTCCTTTTTCTTTCCTTATGTGGAAGGCTCCAGGGGGCTAGATTTGGGTATTTTTCTCTCCCAGGTCAGTTAGACTCTGAAAAAATGCTAATAGTTTAGGCTCTGGTAAAATAGTTTCTCTTGAGGCAGACCTTATTAAGAAAAACAAAATGCTCTGGCATATTAAAAAATGGTTTCTTTTTGCCTCTCCTTTTCAGAAGCTTGAGAGGATTTTTGTTTCCAATGTTCACTGTGAGAATCTATGAGGTAAAACTCATAACCATGTTTCCCCATTATTAGACATATCCCCAGAGTTTTTACTCCCAGACTTGTCCACTCGAAGCCTCCAATAATTTGTCAATTACAGTTCAGGTTTTTCTACCCTGGTACTGGTTCATGCTGAGGTTCTGCTTCGAGGTTTTCACTCCAGTAAATTATGATTCCCTGTATTCGTATGTCTGCCTCTCTGATTTTTGGGGCAATAATTTTCCCTTTGATTTCACTTTTCTGACAGTTAAAAAGAGTTGTTTGTTTTTCAGTTTGGTCAGTCTATTGCTTGTTGTTAAGGTGAAGTGACAACCTCCAAGCTCCTAACATGCCAAACAGAAACTGGAAATTACTCATTCTCTTTTATGACTGCATAGTACTCCACTGTATATATGTATAGTCTATGTCTAATCACTTTCCTATGTATGTGCATTTAGGTTGTTTCTAATGCTTTGCAATTGAAACTATTCCACAATGAATAACCTTGATCATTTGCATTTTTATTGTTGAATTTAATTTCTAGATAGATTTCTAAAGTGAAATTTTTAGCAAAATGTAAGGGCATATGTAGCTTCATTAGATATTGCTAAATTTATCTCTGGAAAAATTTTGACAATTTGCATTTCTGCTAGCAGTGGGTAAGAGTGGCTTTTTCCTCCTGGCCTCACCAACAAAATGTATTTTTGTATTTTAAAATTTTTCCAGCTTGATAGGTGAGGAATGAAGTAAGCTTGAATATTTTTTGCATGTTGTAGGTCACTTTTTACATGTTTATTTGAATTATCTATACACTTTCTCTTATTTTTCTCTCAGGTGTTTGGTACGTTTCTCTTCAATTGTGTGTGTTTGTGTTTGTGTGTGTTTATGTGTGTGTGTGTGTATATATGTATATTAACAAACACACACACACACACACACACACATATGTACTTATATATAATGTATATTAGCCCTTTGTGTTTGGAATATGTTGCAAATATGTTTTCCCCGTTATCAGTTTTCCTTTGACTTATCTTTGTTTTCATGCAAACAGTTTCCATTTTATTTACTCAATTTTATCAATATTTTCTTTTTCTTTTTTTAAATTTTTTCTTTTTTTTTATTGTAATTTAGGTTCTGGGGTACATGTGCAGATCATACAGGATTGTTGCATAGGTACACACATGACAATGTGGTTTGCTGCCTCCATCCCCTGTCACCTACATCTGGCATTTCTCCCCATGTTATCCCTCCCTGACCTCCTCACGCCCCTGCTGTCCCTCCCTTGGCCCCCCGCAACAGACCCCAGTGTATGGCGCTCCCCTCCCTGTGTCCATGTGTTCTCATTGTTCAACACCTGCCTATGACTGAGAACATGCAGTGTTTGATTTTCTGTTCTTATGTCAGTTTGCTGAGAATGATGGTTTCCAGGTTCATCCATGTTCCCACAAAGGACACAAACTCATCATTTTTTATGGCTGCATAGTATTCCATGGCGTATATGTGCCACATTTTCCTTGTTCAGTCTATCGTCGATGGGCATTTGGGTTGGTTCCAGGTCTTTGCTATTGTAAACAGTGCCGCTATGAACATACGTGTGCATGTGTCCTTGTAATAGAATGATTTATAATCCTTTGTGTATATACCCAGTAATGGGATTGCTGGGTCAAATAGTATTTCTTTTTCTAGGTCCTTGAGAAAGTGCCACACTATCTTCCACAATGGTTGAATTAGTTTATACTCCCACCAACAGTGTAATAGTGTTCCTATTTCTCCATATCCTCTAAAAACTTTCTGTTTACCTTTTATTTGGAAGTAGCATTGTGTCAGAACAAAATATTGTGATCTCTAAAGCACTTTGGGGGTAAGATAAAGCTTTAAAAATTATACATTTTTTTTTCTTTTTTTTTTTTTTTTTTACCATTTTCTCTTTGGTTTCTTTGCTCCTAAGTATTTTCTATGCTTATTTTTCTTTCTGCATGTCTCCATAGACCTTTTAAAATTGAAGCTTCTGAACTGGGTTTTATAATTACTTCTGATTAATATAGCATCCCATTAAGCTTATTAAGTCTGCTCAATTCCTCTCACTAAAGTTATTCAGTTGTCAAACAAATAATGATAAGGTTGAGGGGTCTTTTTATTATGGAAGTTTGAAAATCATTATTCTAATACACATACATCAGTTGTTATGTGCCAGAGAATAATTTAAATAAAGATCACTACTTTTATTTTTTTAATTGACTCTTATCATTGGCAGTGTATGTTTCATATTTTAGAGTAGAAAATCTCTGTGAAAATCTCTCAATGTATTGTGGAAACAATTTAAACATTCTTTTATAGTTAGATTTATATTGATCATATATGCAGTGATACTTCATTTAAATCTCAGTTACTTAAAATTTGGATCAGTAATTTTTATAATTTAAGGAATTTTAATATTTACATTAAAATATTTTTCACTGAATTTAACAAATTGCCCTTGCATGCTGATAGTAAGCATGAAAATTAATCATTTAGTGGTAACATAAAGGCTACATAATAAAGGGACAGGTTTTCCAGGGAGTTAATATCCAAGTATAAGGTACAGATAGGAGCAAAACATTGTAATTCAAGATAAGAGCATCATGATTAAAAGTAAACTGAAATCAAGAGATTTTTTTTTGAGGCATCAAATAACTCATTCTATATCATATGAACTCTTGGTTATGAGGTAAAGTGAGAATAGAAAGAACATCTAAAGGTAAATGTTGTGAGTCAGGTTGAGTTTTTCCATAAGAGTAAACCAATTCACAAGCCTGAAGGTTACAAAATCTGGAAAATTATTTTAGTCACATTGCTTGTGTTTGAGGCCACAGTTCTCCAATCAAGTAGGTCAAGGAGGAGAAGAAAGCTAATGCAAATATAAGAGCAGCTAGACAAATGAGGTGACACTTTTGCAAAGGATACAGCCTATGGGGAAATTCAGAGAGACCTATGAGAGTGGTTAGAAAACAGGGACAAGGAAAAGGTGAGACTGAATTAAAGTCAATAATTTTGAATTTTGAACTGTAAATAACTAGAATTTAAAAGTCTTCTCAATGCTGATATTTTTAAAAATATTAGCTAAGAAGACTGGCTCCTAATTAGTGTTTTTTAATAATCTTCATTTATACAATAGAATATATGTCAATGTATGTATAGATATGCATCTAAATGTATACATATATATAATAAAATAATTAGCTAAGCATCCTCCACCCCTACTACAAAATGGAATATAATGAAGCCCATTGAAAAGATCTATGTGCTCCTCTTTATCTAAATTTTATTATTCTCTTTTTCATATATATACACACCCACACACACATGCACACATATACACACACATGTGTATATATATTCATATTTACATATGCATATATATAACACCATACTAACAATATGCTGTTTCAAACTACTCTTTAAAAAAGTGTATATATATACATTTTTACTACATTTAAGAATAGCATGGAACACCATATTGTTAGTTTTCTATCTGAAGTTTATAAAAATGGTATTATGCAATCATGCACTATGTAGTTCTTTAAACTGCCATTTACTTTCACTACATATATAAGAAGTTAAAAACACTGTAGTTTATTTTGCTGGGTTTTTCTTTTGTTTTTTGTTTTTTTATTAGATGGAGTCCCATTCTTTGCAGAGGCTGAAGTGCAGTGGCACAAACTGCAACCTCTGCATCCTAGGTTCAAGCAATTCTCCTGCCTCAGCCTCTTGAGTAGCTAGGATTACAGGTGCATGCCATTAATCCAGGTAGAGCACAGAGGATCTGGGGCAATAAAGTTTTTTGTTGTCAGGCTATAATAGTAGACACATAGAATTATACATTTGCCCAAACTCATAGAATGCAAAAGATAGAGCCCTAATGTAAATTAGGATCTCTGGGTGACAGAGACATGGCAACGTAGGCTCATTAGTTGTAACAAATGTATCACTCTGGAGGGGGATGTTCATAATGGGGAAGGCTGTGCATTTGACATCTGTATCCAGATAGGTGAGTGTCCTTTATGGGCCCAGCATGTATGGAACTTGGAGGTATATTGGACGTACCTGTACTTTCCTCTTAATTTTGCTTTGAAACTAAAACTGCTGTTAAAAGTAAAATATTAATGAAAAAGCAGAATGAATATATATTCAATTTTAACTCATACTTCATGATAGTCACAGAGCATTCTATACTATAAGGCTATCATAATTTATACAAACATATCCCTACTAATGTTCTTTTGCTCTTGTTTCCAGTTTTATGCTATAATAAACACTACTTCAATTTTAAAACAAGAGTAAGGCTATGACCCAGTGATGTGCAGATGCTGGGTTATAGTTGCTCACAAAAGCCAACTGTTAAATTTTCATATGTTTTGCAAGCTTTTTGCACACAGTTATCATCAAAAATTAAATTATATAAACTTAGACTTAAATTATGTTGAAAACAAAGTTATTAATACCCCAAAGTTCATGATTTCCTAATTACTTCCCTATATTTTACAAATCTAGGCTTTTAATTTTTTTTTCATTTATTGCCATATCTTCCCATTTTTGTTGTTCATGATGTCATGCTGAGAGTGTGATACAGGTCATGTTGGAAATATTTAAATGGTAAAAATCACATTCGTTTTTTCATACATAAACTGTGGAATTTAAAAACCAATCAAATGTTACTCGTAGACAGGGTGTAGGAATAGGTTATGTGAGGGCTGGAGATGGGAGTGGATCATTTCACTTTATATCTTTGCCAATTTTTTCTTTGTTTTAAACCAAGTAAATAATAACCAGACCATAAAGTTCAAAACTGCCAGAAGCTGGAAATTTTGAAACACAGAAAATAAATCCTATGAAAAGCATAAATAATTAGGTCAGTTAGATAAGATATTCAGCATCCTAAATATTTGTATCTAAGCCAAATATCATATTAGTTTTGAAACAAATATGGTATAAGATCTTTAATAGTGTGTATGAAACCAGCCCAAATGTCCCATAGACCTAATGTACATTTCATTTTATTTTT
The DNA here is from genome assembly GCA_963573385.1 of Cacajao melanocephalus. NCBI lineage: Eukaryota > Metazoa > Chordata > Mammalia > Primates > Pitheciidae > Cacajao > Cacajao melanocephalus. The sequence goes on from CAUYLG010024135.1 coordinate 23,265, forward strand.
GTAATAAACGTAGAAATTGGGCTTTCTAGTCTTAAAACTTGAGAAAGTTACATTTGTCTTATATGAAACTCAGGTTCCATTCTCAGTAAACCAACCATCAGGTCTCCCAAATTGTGTCAGGGAATTGAAACTTACCAGATCACTGTGTCTGGACAGTGAGATGCCAGACTCCTCCCCCACCATAACTGCCTAACTGACCACCTGCTTCCTATTGACCAACTCCTCTTTCTTAACATTGGCAAATTCCTGTTCTCTTGCAGGTAGTTACATTTCTTCCCTGCTATTATAAGCTCCTGATTGTAATTGATAAGGAGGATGGGTTTGAGACTGATTGCCTAGTTCTTTGACTGCAGTACCTGAATACAGCCTTTACTCAGGCAATACTGACTGTCTCAGTAATTGGCTTTCTGTGTGGCAAGGAGCAGGACCTATATGGAACCCCTGGCATTTCAGTAACAGATTTTGGCTCCCTGACCAGGATGCATCTCTCGTGGCATGGCTGCTGCAGTCTGGGAGAGTTTTGAAGCCCTCCTAGGCAGCTGCCCCACCTGTTCTGGCTGGAGTCTTTCTCTTTCTGGCCCCACCACTGGCAGCTCCAACTGTATTCCTTATTACCTACGAAGAACAGCCTTTGTAATTTCACATATGTATCCAGATAGGTGAGTGTCCTTTATGGGCCCAGACAGCATGATCTTCTTCTCGCAATTTCTCAAGGAATTTCCATTTGAAGGTTGAACAAGCCCAACTGACAGAGAAGAACCACCCAGATTGTGTCAGTTTGGACACCCTTGTGAGCTTGCTTATAGTTGTGTGTATGTACAGGCAAGTGTCTTTTGTGGGTAAGAGACAGAAAAAACAGCTCCTCTTGATTTGAGAAATTTCTTAGGTATTTTTATTTGCAGATTGATGAAGCTCAACTGATGGAGAGAGGAAATACCCTGACTTGCTGTTTGGACGCTGGGGCTTGTTTGTTGTTGGAGCAGTAGGATTGTGTTTTGGTGATTGTTTATTTGTATGTGCATCAACATTGTCATGGGAAATCAGAATTTCAAAAACATATTCTTTCATAATACTATTTATTCCTGTGTTCTTTGGTGTCTGGAGTTTACTGTTGAATGGGAAAGCAGGATGGAGTTCCATGTATTCAGGTTTTTATGCTGCTGTTCTAGGCAGGGTCAGGCCTGGTTAGTAGGTTCCCGATGATGTTCTGTGGTGGGGTTTGGCTCTGGTGTTCTTTGGAGTCTGGGGAGGTTTAGAATTTAAAAATCAAACTGCCATGGAAACTGCTTTAAACAAAATTTTAGGTCACAGCCTTCACTTAATTAACTATTGGGGCCAACAAATTTTAGCCACTTGAACATATTTGTAGGCTGGTGAGCTTGTATTGCTATCTTATGGCTAGAGTTACAAAGTAAAAACTACTAGAGGGGTGTGTGTGTGTGTGTGTGTGTGTGTGTGCATGTTTAGATGTATTTATGTTGTTACAGGATGCTTGGGGTGTTGCTTTTCTGGCCTGAAGCATACACTTTGTCTGGGTTTGTATTTGTCTCTCTGCCAAATATTTTGAGGTGTTAGGGTTTGACATAGAAGATTGTAAAACTATGAACCCATCCAAAACAAAATGATCTTTGTTTATGTGACTTTTTTGAAAAATAAGACTAACTTAATGTTGTCATTTTAATAAAAACAGTTGAATCTTCTGTGTTATTAGCAAAAATATCCATGTATTTAACTTTAAGTTTCTTACTTAGGTAAACATCTGATATTCAAAGGCTATAACAATAGTGTTTTTCGTGGGAAATAACTTGAAATGCTAATTAGCTTTATCTAATATTTCAGTGTTCATAAGTAATCTAGATAAACTATTAAGGCAAGAGTACTGAGCACATGTAAATGGGTGATATGGTTTGGCTCTGTGTTGTGTGAGGGACCCGGTGAGGTATAATTGAATCATAGGGTTGGGTGTTTCCTGTGCTGTTCTTGTGAAAGTGAATAAGTCTCACATCTGACATCTTTAGAATCATGAGCTTGCCTGCACAAGCTCTCTTTTTGCCTGCCACTATCTATATAAGATGTGACTTGCTCCTCTTTGCCTTCCGACATGATTATAAGGCTTCCCCAGCCACGTGGACTGTGAGTTATCCATGAGAACTCTTTCCTTTGTAAATAGCCCAGTCTTGGGTATGTCTTTATCAGCAGAGTGAAAATGGACTAATATAATGGGATAAATGCTTTTGGGTAAACATTATGTGTAATTTAAAATTGTAGTTATTTTGGAATGAATAATAGGTGCTCACTGGACGTCTGGGTCATTTCCAATTAAGAAAGGGTTATGCTATAGGGAAATATGATTCAAAATTGTGGACTGTCTCATCTATAAAATGTTTATATCTGATAGTTCAGGATTCTTTGCTTCTTAGCTTTTAATTAGAATTTAAGGTTATTAAGAATAATTCTAGTTAATATACAATTATGAATATAAAATGTGCCAAATAAGATGTGTTCTTATTTAGAAAATAAATAATTTTCTGTAATTCAGAAGTTATCTAAAAATTAATTCACATTATGGACTTGAATAGGTTATTTATGAAACATAGTAAAAAGGAACCAGTAAGTACAAGAGAGAGATGTAAAGAAAGTTATGGATATGAATTCACTTTTGGTAAAGAAAGTTATATAAAAGATAATACTTTTGTATAAGGCAAGAACTTGTATGGTAAATTTTTGTTCTAAAATAAAATGATTATTAAAAAACAAATTTAGAACAAAAGAGAAAGTCCAAGAATGTTATAAATGGTCTGTGTGAGTCATATGTAGGTTTTTTTTTATCTCTCTGTGTCTATCTTCACACACATACGGAGAAAATAGAAAGTTGAAAAAGCTTAGGTAGTAAAATACTCTTTTTAAAACCAGATACAAAAATTGGAGAAATTTGGCTAATTAACATTGCTTATAGTCAAAGTTCTTAGTCTTGATGAAGTTAAATTTAAAAACATTGTAAAGAAACACACTGGCAGTTTGGCAATTCTTTTTAATAGAGTTAGGCATATTTCTCCATCTGTTTGTGTCCTCTTTTATTTCATTGAGCAGTGGTTTGTAGTTTCCTTGAAGAGGTCCTTTACATCCTTTGTTAGTTGTATTCCTAGGTGTTTTATTCTCTTTGTAGCAATTGTGAATGCCAATTCCTTCTTGATTTGACTCTAAGTCTGTTATTGGTGTATAGGAATGCTTGTGATTTTTGCACACTGATTTTGTGTCCTGAGAGTTTGCTGAAGTTGCTTATCAGTTTAAGGAGATTTTGAGCGGAGACTATAGGGTCTTCTAAATATACAATCATGTTGCCTGCAAACAGAAACAATTTGACTTCCTCCCTTCCTAATTGAATACTCTTTATTTCTTTTTCTTGCCTGACTGCTCTGGCTAGAACTTCCAATACTATATTGAATAGGAGTGGTGAAAGAGGACATTCTTGTCTAGTGCAAGATTTCAAAGGGAATGCTTCCTGTGTTTGCCTGTCCAGTATAATATTGGTTGTGGGTTTGTCGTAAGTAGATTTTATTATTTTGAGATATGTTTCCATGCTCATGGTTAGGAAGAATCAATATCGTGAAAATGGCCATACTGCCCAAAGTAATTTACAGATTCAATGCTATCCCCATCAAGCTAACAATGACCTTCACAGAACTGGAAAAAAACTACCTTAAACTTCATATGGAACCAAAAGAGAGCCCTCATAGCCAAGTCAATTCTAAGCAAAAAGAATGAAGTTGGAGGTATCACATCACGCTACCTGACTTCAAACTATATTACAAGGCTACTGTAAGCAAAACAGCATGGTACTGGAACCTAAACAGAGGTATAGACCAATTGAACAGAACAGAGGCCTCGGAGGCAATGCCACACATCTGCAACCATCAGATCTTTGACAAACCTGACAAAAACAAGCAATGGGGAAAAGATTCCCTGTTTAATAAATGGTGTTGGGAAAACTGGCTAGCCATGTGCAGAAAGCAGAAACTGGACCCCTTCCTGACACCTTACACTAAAATTAACTCCAGATGGATTAAAGACTTAA
>CAUYLG010024137.1:0-36771 GCA_963573385.1 Cacajao melanocephalus
ATTCTAGCCTGGGCAGTAGAACAAGAATCCTGTTCTCTCTCCCTCTTTTTCTTCCTCTTTCTTTCTCTCGTACATTCTTTTTCTTTCTTTCTTTCACTCTCACTTTCTTTCCTCTCTTTTTCTTTCTTTCAAAAATAAAAATAAAAAAATAGTTATTTTAAAAAAATACAATGACTATCATTTGTAAAGTTCCAAGTCCTTTAGGTACACTATCTCTAAATTCATAAGAATCCTGTGCAGTTCAGGGTATAACTTCCTTTCCATAGTAGCCAGCCTGAACTAAAACTTAGGTCTATATAACATTTTTCACTTCATACTGCACTGCTGTCTGATATCTTTTATGATAAACCCTAATGCTTTTTATTTTTCATATGTCTGATGAAAAGCTATTCCAAAATTTAGAGAAGCCCCAGAATTTCTAGGCTGAGATATATCAAGCCAAGGTTAGTGATGACCCCTTGAACATTACACCTAATTCAGGTTTCAAATCAAGTTGGAAGAATCTGTTAATTTTCTCTCATTACCTAAGGAATAATTTAATTCCATTGCTGAAACTGCACTAGTGGGCATTTAGATTGGGAGATATGGGAACCCTACTCCTGCCCTCTAGGGCAAGCGGGAAACTTGCTGTGTATATTAGGCTCTTTCAGTAAGAGAATTTTATCAAGCCATGACAGTCAGCAGAGAGCTAGGAGGAGAAGCTGCAGGAACCAGGTTCAAGGTAGTAATGAAAGCTTCCAGGAACCCTCTGGAAGGGTAAACATGGAACTAGAGCAGTAGAGTCCAAGATTGGTTGGTCATCAGAATCACCTGAGGAGTAAATGAAAGAAGCAAGAAAAACATTTTCAGAAGCCTGAGCTCTACTTCAGATATGTTGAGTCAGAATCTCTGGTGGAAGACTTGGGGATTCAATTTTTAAACACTCACTAGGTAATTCTTTGGAATCAGTCAAGTTTGGGAACCACTGAACCAGCCTTATATTCCATAGTGGTACATTGTGTCACTGATACCTTATAGGATGCCATTAGTTTCACTCTTATCACCCAGGCTGGGGTGCAGTGGTGCAATCTTGGCTCATTGCAACCTCTGTCTCCTTCAGTTCAAGCGATCCTCCTGCCTATCTCCCGAGTAGCTGGGATTACAGCACCTGCCACCACACCCAGCTAATTTTTGTATTTTTAGTAGAGATGCCATTTCACCATGTTGGCTAGGCTGGTCTCGAACTCCTGACCTCAGGTGAGCCACCCACTTCAGCCTCCCAAAGTGCTGGGATTATATGCATGAGCCACTGTCCCTGGCTTTATGCCTTCAGTTTTGCACAAAGTTCTCACTCTGATTATTTTTTTGAACTGAAGGATGGAAATAATAAGAACCATAAGGGAGTGTGACGTGTGAGGGGTGTGAGTGTGTGTGTGTATGAGAGAGAGATGGTTGGATAAATGTTGTTGCAGGATGTGATGTTGGGTCTGGGGCCTTATTTTTGAGTCTTGACAAGGTCACTGTGACTGTTTGAAATGCAACAGCTGCTACTTCCAGAGTTTGCTTCATAGCATTTCCTTAGACTGACCTTGCCATCCGTGTACCTTGTGCCACATGAATGGGGATTGAGTCTGGAGTAGATGATGTGACCCAGCCATGAGGCTGTCTGGCATGAGACCTCTGTCCCAACAGTTGTGCCTGCTGGATACAGAGAGGCCACCTAATCGGATCCTTTCATTTGGGGGTCTGAGTGTAAAATATGCTGGCAGAAGCTGGGAAGCATTCAGTTAGAAGGGAACAAGCAGAAACCGGGAAGCACTAGAAGCTTGGAGGAAGCAAGAGCTGTGAGGCAGTGAAGTGAGTAGAGACCGCAATGAGATGCTGGCAATAGGAGCAGAGGAAGGAAAGACAAGAGAGCAGTGGCCTTTAGAGTGGAAAAATACAGAAGGAAGGAAGCAAGGAAACAAAGGAGAAAAGAAGGAGAGAAGGAACACCTCTTTCAGAAGAAGACAAGAAGACCAAGTCCTGAGAGCTGTTTTCTGGCTTGCTTCCTTCCCTCAGAATTCTACCATCCCTATGAGTGAAGCCGCCTGACTCCTCGTTTGTTACTAGAGAGAACCTTACTAACCACAGTGCCAGGCTTAGAAAAGGGTGAAAACACGTCTTTTCCAACTCTCCTGGAGCATGTGCCCACAGTGGCAGAAGACGGACCATAGAGGATCAGCACTAGCCTAGGAGAGACGTCCACTCAGGGCTGATTAACAAGGCTCGGTCTTGCAGCCACCTTCTTCTTGCTCAATGACCTGAATAAAGAATTTGAGAATATACTTCCCAGGGCTGCAACTGACATCAAATTGACTGTGATTGCAAAAGTGTTACAAGATAAGAATTGTCTGTAAAGGCCCTGGAGATGCCTTTCTCTTGGGGAGACATCTTTCTCTTGGGTTGTTTTGGGTTGTTTTGAGACGTAAGTGCACGAAAGAATATAAAGTTCTCAGTGTGGTGTGGAGGCTACTACTTGTCCCCTAATATCTGTTCCCATCTTCTTCCATAGTAATAAAGCCCCCAGTCTTCAGATGAACATATGACCAAATAGAATAAGAATCCATTTTCTAGCCTCACTTATGGCATCCACTGAATTCAGGCCATGGGTTGTCAGCCAAAGATTTGTGTGCAACTTAAAAAGAGTGGGAACCTTCCTTCCCTCTCCTGACAGCTGAAACTCCACAAGCTGTTGCGGACCATCAGGTGACATTGGGAAAGCAGCAAAAGAGAGACGAGGCCTGAGTCTGTAACACAGAGGTGCACCATGCTAGCCTGGGATGGACTCCCTCTGGATTTCTCAAATATGAGATCAAAATAAACTTCCATCTTGTTTCAGCCAACATTGTTTTAGATTTTCCTAGGCCTCACAGCCAAGCCTAATCCTATTTTATCACGATGTACCTGGCTCATCGTAGGTACTCATCAAATGCCAGTTTCTTTTGCCACCTTTCTTTGATATTACTCTATGTTCTCTTCAGTTATTTTGGTGCTTTCTTACCCCATCTATTTATTTGAAAGGTCTCTGAGAATAGGAACTATACTAAGATTTTTCTCCTTTGTCTTTCACAAGATAGACGTTCAATTTGTGGAATCAGATTGTGCAATTCATCAGTCAGATGAAGTTCAGTGAAAATAAAGACCTATAAATTGCAGAGATACAGGATGGTGAAAGGCTAGTTCGGGACAAAAGACTTCAGAATCATGATGGACCACAAGCTAATCACATGCCAACAATCACCGCTATTGTTTTAATTTATTTGTGTTTAGAGACAGGGTCTCGCTCTGTCACTCAGGCTGGAGTGCAGTGGTGCCATCGTAGCTCACTACAGCCTGGAACTCTCTGGACTCAATTGATCCTCCCGCTTCAGCCTCCCAGTAGCTGGGACTACAGGCGCATTCCACCATATCTGGTTAATTTTAAAATATTTTTGTAGAGACGAGGTCTCTCTTTGTTGCCCAGGCTGGTCTTGAATTCCTGGGCTCAAGCAATTCTCCCACCTCGGCCATCCGAAGCGCTGGGATTACTGGGATGCCCACGGTGCCTGGCCCTACTATTGCTTTTAAATTGAACACATAAATTTGCATGCGGAAAGTAAATGAAGCTATGTGAAGGAAGCAGTGTGAAGAGTAACCCAAAGAAGTTAAAAAGGTGACTCTCAAAGGGGTGGTAGAAGGTAGTTGTAGAGAGAGACTTTTGAAAAAGCCAACTTTCTGGGCCCCACTCCTAGAGAGTCTGTTTAAAAGCTCCTCAAGTGAGTCTACTGTGGAGCCAGGACCCAAAATAGCTAGTGAGAAGACAAGTTGAAAGTGTGTTTCTCTTGGAAAAATATATGAAGTCATTTAACTGTCTTCCTAAGTGTATGAAAATTTATTTTGAGATGGATGTGGTGCATTTCTCTCTCCAGAGGAACAGAGAAAGACTTCAGTTATAGCCAGGGAAATGAGAATTCCTGGGGTCCAGCCACTAACCCCCTGGTCTCCGGCAAGTCAGTGCACCTCTTGAGGCTGTGCCTGCGTCTGTAAATGGTAGAAACTGGGCTTTGTGATCTGGCTCTGCTCTGATCGCCTATGGCTGTATCTGGGGGCTCCTCGCCTAAGCTAGGACTTCCCGAGTAGGGACTTTCTTGTTTTCCCAGGTCCTGTGGCGGGCTCCCAGCGCACCAGCCAGGCCCAGCAGGCAGCTCACAGCCTGTGCCCACTTGTGCTGAGAAGGCTGGGCACGCGATACCCTGAGTGTTCCCTGAAGGGCCACTTGGCCATCGCTTTTTTAGCCTTTCACACTTCCACTTAGCCCCCTTTCCCCTCTCCCTTTCCCTGCCTCCTCCTCATTATTCTAAATAGTACTTTAAGCTCTAGAGCCCGGCTCTTCAATTAAGGTGTAGACAAAGTGGGTTGACTCCACTTGATTAAAAACTCTGTGAATGAGAAGCGAACACAAACCTCAAAACATTTGCCTTTCAAAGCCAGAAGAGGGGGGAGAGAGAAACTGTTATGTGATCTCGAATTTGCCAGATGTCAGCTTAGAGGGACCTAAAGAATTCCTAAGCCTTTGTTTACCAAATCCTTCCTCAGAGCCTCGGTGAACCCAGAGGCTGTGACTACCTTGCCGGAGAGGCCACCGAAAGGCCAAAACTGAATGGGAAGGGGCAGGGTGGTAGGGGTGGGGGTGGGGAGACGTATTTGAATTTTGTTTTTTCCACTTAATTATCTGGGGCTGCTCTTGGAGAATCGGTTCTCTTTGCATTGGGAAATTAACCCTTAATTTCCACAAATGAGGGCAATCAATCCATTTACTAAATAAACACAGATCATTGCAGACTGGCTCCTCTTTGTGATTTAATTTGAGAATGGCTTCACCTGAGGGAGGAGCTGAGGCGTGGCTGGCCCTGAGGAACCTGGTAGGAACCTGGTAGGATCCCCTAAGGGAGGTGGCGGATGGAAGAGGTGGTTAAGAGAAGGCGGAGGGAGCAGTTTGAGACTGAAAAGGGCTTTGAGATTTCCTTTTCGTGAGTGAATCCAAGTCCCTCCCCGGATCGGGTCTTACCTTCTGAATTTATTTGGAGCCTTCCGTTGTATGCTGTTAATTTTGGCTTTGAAAGTGTAAAGCCGGTTAAAGCAACTTTTACGAGAATGCTGGCTATCAGAAGCCTCTGGGATGGGAACAGAGAAGCCCTTTATTTCTTAGCTAACTTTCTCATTAATATGTTGAGGAATCTCTCCTTGGCTTTTAATTCTCTGCCTCAGTCACCAGTTATTTTGTTTGTAGGTAGTCACAGAGGTTATTTAAATCCACACAGTCGCACTGCAGCAGGGTACAGTGTCAGCAGCAGAGTGGGTTCCGTAAATGATTGGATGAATGGGGTAGGTACAGCTCAAGTTAAAAGGATGTAATTCAACCACATGATCTTTATTTTTAAAAATGTATTTAGAGTCATTATATATCAGGCCCTGTGCTGTGTGAGATGCAGGGAATGTGTGGCCTTGCCACCATGGATCTCATAATCTTTCTTTCTTTTTTTTTTTTTGAGACAGAGTCTCGCTCTGTCACCCAGGCTAGAGTGCAGTGGCGCCATGTTGGCTCACTGCAACCTCTGCCTCCCGGGTTCAAGTAATTCTCATGCCTCAGTCTGTCAGTAAGTTGGGATTACAGGTGCGTGCCAACACGCTTGGCTAATTTTTGTATTTTTAGTAGAGATGGGGTTTCACCATGTTGGCCAGGCTGGCCTTTAACTCCTGGCTTCAAGTGATCCACCCACCTTGGCCTCCCAAAGTGCTGGGATTATAGGTGTGAGCCACCAAACCCACCTCGATCTTATCGCCTGGATTGACAAATGAATCTGGTTTTCTGCAACGGCCTTGAGTTGTCTCAAAATTATAATGGGAGTTTGGCCTGAGCTAGGAGCCAGCCTATCCCGTGATTTAAAAATGAAGGACTAGGCTGGGCACGGTGGCTCACACCTGTAATCCCAGCACTTTGGAAGGCTGAGGTGGGTGGATTGCTTGAGCCCAGAAGCTTGAAAACAGCCTGAGCAACATGGTGAAACTGTCTCTACCAAAAACACAAAAATTAGCTAGGCATGGTAGAGTGTGCCTATAGTCCCCGCTACTCAGGAGGCTGAGGTGGAAGGATCACCTGAGCCCGGGAGACTGAGGCTATAATGTGCTGTGATTGCACCAATGCACTTCAGTCTGAGTGACAGAGTGAGATCCTGTCTCATAAATAAACAAATAGGAAGGGCTGAGTTGGAAAATGGTTCAGGGGTTGACTTTTTTATAAGTGATCTCAGACTCCAGTCATTCATTCCCTTTATTTTAGGGGGTAGAGGGGAATGACTTCAGAAAACTGAAGCCCAAGATGGTAGAGTGAATTGTCCAAGGGCTGGACAATTCACAACAGAAAGAACTAGAACTCGAATCCACATGTTTGGGTTCCTGGGCTTGTGTTTTACCCCAGAACTTTGCACGTAAGGGCCTAACTTTATTCTTTCTGCTTCCTCCCCACCTCACATTGGAAACAGCTTGTGTGAGTTCCAGAGTGAAAGATCCAAGTGTCTGGCCGGAGTGAGGGGCTTTCAGGGTGGCTTGTGACCTGGAGATCCACAGAAAGCTGGTGAGTGGGGCAGCTCTGCTTGCTGTCCATAGCCTGAGACGCCCTGGACAGCTGGACCTTGTCAAGAAAAAACTGGAAGGGGGTTATGGAAAGCCCTGCTGGCATCCAGCCTCACCCTAGAGGCTGGGGAGGGACCTGGCTGTGCCTGCTGGCTGTTTGTGCTGGGGAAGGGGCTGTTGGCCTGTGTCTTTGGCTTCCAGCAGACTTGTGAAGAGCTGCTACCAAAACGGAGGGGTTTTGAAAACAGCCCGGGAGGCTGGAGAGGAAACATTTAGAGAAGAGATAAACAAAAGAAGCGACAGACTTCTCACTCTAACAAAAGGGGCTTTGGTTTACCTGTGAAACTTCACTCCTCCTCTTCCCCTAGCCTTAATTTGTAAAGCCGGTCCATGACTCCAGGAGATTACCCACTATTTTAAAGCCCTGGCTCTGAGGAGCATGTTGGTCTTGCTGTGTTTTGGCACCTAGGGTTGTGATGTCCTGACTTAAATTCCAGCTGAACAGTTAAGAGTAAGCCTGCTAACTGACTCTGGTGTCTGGTATTAGCCGTGTTGTTACTATTTTTATTAACAGCTAACGTTTATTGAGTGTTTTCCGTAGTCAGGCACTGTGCTAAGCCCTTAACCTGCACTCGCTGAGTCTTCATCCTCACAGCAGCCCTTAGAGGTGGCTACAGTTTATTCGACCCATTTTACAGATGGGGAAACCAAGGCATAGAGAGGTCTAGGGTTACACAGGTAGTAAGTAAAAGAATGGGATGTTTTTGAGATGGAGTCTCACTCTGTCACCCAGACTGGAGTGCAGTGGCACCATCTCGGCTCACTGCAACCTCCGTCTTCCAGGTTCAAACGATTCTTGTGCTTAATCTTCCCAAGTAGCTGGGATTACAGGCGTCTGCCACCATGCTGGGCTAATTTCTTTTTTTAGTAGAGACAGGGCCTTACCATGTTGGCCAGGCTGGTCTCAAACTCCTGACCTTAGGTGATCTACCTGCCTTGGCCTCCCAAAATGCTGGGATTACAGGTTTGAGCTGCCACGTCCAGTTTAAGAATGGGACTTTGGATTCCGTTCTCTCTTTGAAGAAAAACGGCCAGGTGTGGTAGCTCACGCCTGTAATCCCAGCACTTTGGGAGGCTGAGGTGGGTGGATCATGAGGATAGGAGTTCGAGACCAGCCTGGCCAACATAGTGAAACTCTGTCTTTACTAAAAATACAAAAAAATTAGCCAGGTATGGTGGCGGGTACCTGTAATCCCAGCTACTCGGGAGGCTGAGAGAGGAGAATTGCTTGAACCTGGGAGGTAGAGGTTGCAGTGGGCCTTGATTGCGACATTGTACTCTAGCCTTGGTGACACTGTGAGACTCCATCTCAAAAAAAAAAAACCAAAAGAAACAACAAAAAACTTGTGGGAAGGAAAGAAGAACAGGGAAGAAATTTAGCCTGCTCCTAATAGCAGGAGCCCTCTGTGTATGTCTGGCCTGGAGAAGGCTCTTAGAGAGCAGGTAGACAGGACGAGCTGGTGTTTTCTGTGGAAGCCTCTGTGAGGATGTGTTTCTCTCTATCTCTGAGGCATCCAGCTGTCCCAGAGAATATCACAAGACCAGGATGTTCATGGGATGCTGCATCACCGTAAGGTATATAGGATGTTTCCTCTAGAAACAATCTTACATTTCTCTTCTAAGAGTGACAGAGTCATTTTCCCATTCACTATTTTGAAAGCTCTTAGTTTTGGTATAGTGGGGACTCCTCTTTCTTTAGAGATGCGGTTTGATGGTTTTGGTAGAGAGCCTAGGTTTTGTGGATTTGAATCCTTGTTCAGTAGCTTGTTAGTCACGTGGCTTTGGACACACTTCTTAACTCCCCTGGGCCTCAGTTTCCTCATCTGTAAAATGGTTATAATATTTAATAGTAGCACCTGCTTCATAGGATTGCAAAAGTCAAATGAGATAATGCAGTGTGCTTAGTACCCTGCCTGTTACAAATGCTCAGTAAGGAGTGATGGTTATTGGTAATGGTTTAAAGAGGCAATTTGATCTGGGCAGATGGGAGCTAAAGTTTCTGGTTTCTCAAAAGGCTGCCAGCATCATCTATGCCCGGTTGAGAGTAAGAATATTGTGGGAATGGCAGGGCCAGAGGAAAGTCACATTTCCATCCTGAATATTTCCAATGCACAAACACGCTGAAGAGATGGATGTTTGTAAGTTGCTGCAGACCACAGGAGCTGTTGAAGAGAAAGCTTTCTTTTCCAAAGCTGGATGCTTATACCCCATAGAAAAGATATTTTGGGCATCCCATGTTTATTTCTACCCATGTCCTTTTTAGGCATAAGTCTTTCAGAACCAGAAACTGTGCTAGGTATAAATAAAAGAAGAACAAATTTCTTTTTCAGTTTTAGACACTATGCACACCGTGTTTATCAACATGATCATAATCTTCAGAGGAGCCGACCTTCTAATGGAAAACAGAGAAAAACTTAAGTTCCAATGGCACAGTTTTTACCGTGTTCATCTTTGCTTTATGCTTTGGTCCTGCCCATTTCATTTGGGATACAAGCCAATTCGAAGTGCCCTATAGCTCATTTTAGATTTGCAGAGCCTGTGGAGCCCTGCCCGTTTTTGCAAGTGGAAGGATCAGAAGCAGTTATTTGCTGCACGGCAAACCCCTGGCAGGCAGCACCTGCATCTACATTTTTTATTTTTTTTTTGAGGCAGAGTCTTGCTCTGTCGCCCAGGCTGCAGTGCAGTGGTGCAATCTCGGCTCACTGCAACCTCCGCCTTCTAGGTTCAAGAGATTCTCCTGCCTTAGCCTCCCGAGTACCTGAGATTACAGGCACCCACCACCATGCCTGGCTAATTTTTGTATTTTGAGTAGAGACGGGGCTTCACCATGTTGGACAGGCTGGTCTTGAACTCCTGACCTCAGAGATCCCCCCACCTTGGCTTCCCGAAGTGCTGGGGTTATAGGCGTGAGTCACTGCACCTGGCCTAAAACATATTTTTATTTCCTAGGAGGGTTTGGACTAGATGGTGCTTAATAAATATTTGTTGAATAAAAACATTGTTTTCTACTTTATGCAGTTAAATTTGTTGGTTTAAAAGAATTTTCCTCATTATAATTTCTGAAAGCTTAAACACTGAAGTTTATGTTTATGTGTGTATGTAAAATAACAATTATAGAAGTTGAGTCCAGTCTTCCTCCCCGACTATAAGCCCCTGTTGCAGTGGTCCCCATACCTATCACTATGGTCCCCCCTTGAATAAATCTGCCTTATTATCCTTAAAAACACATAAAACCCCCAAAAACAGTTAATTATAAAAATGCTGTTTTGTGTTGTATTAAGTAAAAATGGTGGCCTCTCTTTTCTGACTTCTATAAACCAGTAAGGGCTTGAGCACCCAAAGGCCTAGGACAGCATCTTACTTTTCAAAAAAAAAAAAACACAGATTCTTTTGATAAACATAAAACCCTCACAATTGCCCAGAAAGTCGAATGTGTTTTTTATCTGCATGTTTTAGATGCAGAAACGGACACTTAGAGAAGCCAAATAACTTGCCCAAGATCATGCAGCTAGTAACTGCTGGAGCTGGGATTTGAACCCAGGCCATCTGGCTCCAGAACCGGAGGCACCACTTGATCACACTGACAAGTGTCAGGTGTGTGTGCCACTGGCCAACACACAGTTCTGGCAGGAGAGATCTCAGCTCTGCTCGAACTCCAGGGAGAGAGGGCTTTCTTTGCATGTTCCCATTTCATTTTTTGGACTGCTTTAATTGTTAGAAAGTCCTTCATTCTATTGAACTGAAATCTGCCTCCCCAAGGCTTTCATTGATCTTCACAGTACAAATTTAATCCCTCTCCCACACAGCCGCCCCTCAGATATATGTGTGCCACCCCGCCCCCACGCCTCCTCCCCTACCCTGTTGGTGGGAACACTGGAAATAGGCCCTCTCAAGGTTCCAGGCCCCCAGTGCGGCTGAGACCATGGGGAGGCTAGATGGGGTTTATGTCGGAGGTGGAATGTTAAATCACGTATTGCCAGTTGTTTGCAGGTAATGTTTAGAACCCTGGACAAGGAATTCCCTAGGAACCAGCTAAGAATGGCTCACCATCCCTGAATTACACACTTTCCTGTAACACGGACATTGCCGTTCGATGTTGTGGGTCCTGAAAGTGGTGAGTGCAGAGAAATAGCAATGACTTGAGCTCTCTGATTGGTAGCTGAGTCTTTATTCCAACCTAATGAGTTTCAGTGGGAAGGGGAACCATACACACAAAATTATTGAGGATGAGACCCCAAGAGACATCAAAATGGGTAGGATGGAGCGCCTGACTGGGGATGCAGAGCAGATTCTGCGGCAGGAATGATTACGTGGTGCCTAATGGATTTGAAATGGCAGCAGACACTTGCTAAGTGCATACCCTGGTCTGAGCACAAAAGAGACTTAGAAATGCAGTCATAAAATCATTTCTGTTCTCTCCATTGATTACATTATAGACATAGAAATGCATGGGTGTGTGGCAGGGGGTTTATGGTAGCAAAGCAACCAGGGCCTGCTCCCCTGGGAGGTCTCAGCCAAGGAGAATGAAGGAGTAGCACATTTTGGCAGAAAGTTTTAGCTGTTCTCTCCACCCCCGACCCCCAGCCTTTGGCTAGACTGGCACCTGATGGATGGATGGCTTATCCTTGTATAACCACATGGCCGAATATCTCCAAAAGGCCAGCAATGATGTGGTAGCCTCAAAGCTCAGCAGGACCCAAATCCTGACCAGATACAATGATCCCAATGATCCTTCAAAGAGGCAGCAAACATGACCAGCAAAGGAGATGCCTTCATTGTGTCTAAATGCATGTGTTCATTCACCCATCCAAAACCAGGTGTGCCAGGCCCTGTGTGTGAACCCGCAGATACAGTGGCAAATGAGCCCAGCACAACCGCTGTGCCACGTCATTCAGACTTACTTACTGCACACCTACCAAGTGCCAGGCTCTGTGCTGACCTCACTTGATATGTAGGCCCTTCATGGCCCATCCTTTTAGGGGTTTTAGGAAGGAGATGTGGAGGGCAGATGTCTTCCATGCTTTTGGAATAGTCTGTGGGTGGTGTGCTGGGACTGCCCGTGCTGGCTGTTTTTTTGGAGATGTGAGATGTGTAGCCACCAAGGGCTCCTCAGAGGAACACCCACAGGACTCCCCATCCACACCCCCGTCAGGCAAATTCCTCTTTGTCTAAATTTGGATGTTGTTCTCTCTAACGGAGCAGAGGGTAAGTCTAGCAATGTCAGCCTCCCTTGGAATCTCAGGCCAAGCCTTTGAGCAGACAGGCACTGCTCATCCTCAGTCTCCCAGCATCTCCAGCGATGAATATTACCTGACACCAGGCCCATCAAGATAAGGATCCTAATGGCCACAATGGCTTCCCTTTCCTCCCCAGCCCTTCTTTATTGCTCTGCACATTACACTCACTTCCAGCAGGGAAGAGTTTAGAAGCGTGGGGCTAGGCGACCCCGTTCTGCAGGCAGCTCCCCGCAAGGCTTGTGCGAGGGCTCCAGGGACAGAGAAGCATTTCCCTTTAATAAGCTTCTCACACTACATTAAAGATAAAAGGGGAAGGGAAATATTTATATTCTGACAAAGCAGCTCTTCCCTTCAGGCTCTTGTTTTATTTATTAACTTGCTCTGTCCCTCTCTCAGTCTTTCTCTCTCTATTTCAGGGGTGAGGCATTTCCTCTCCTTCTCCCCTTTAGTCATTAATTTTGCGGGTGAGTGACAGTGACAGGGGGACTTTAGAATCATTGTCAAAGAGATGGGATTTATAGGTGGGTGCCATTCCCAGGTGACACACACAGCTGTTCCTGTACCCTCCTGGGAGATGCTCCCCCATTACCACGCTTATTATATAGCCCTTGGACGGCAGGATGAATCACGCTGGTTATGTTATGTCATTTAAAATGAAGCTGTGTCAGTCCAGCAAATTGCTCAGAGATAGAGTAACCTGGATGTTGACTGCGTACACCTGGGACTTCTTCGACCTCTCCTTTTATTGCATATTTTCCTCTCTCCCAGAGGTGATTCCTTAGGGAAGCTTATTTCCTCCAGCTAATCTGCCTAGAGCCAATAAAACACATATGCTGTTTTGAATCTTGAGTCACCCTTTGCAATGATTATCATTAAAATTGCAGGCTACTATTGTTCTAAAGCCTACTCTAGTAGTAAAGGAGTTAATTCTCTCTCACTTTTTTTTTTGAGACAGTCTCGCTCTGTCACCCAGCCTGGGTGGCGCCGTCTTGGCTCACTGCAACCTCCACCTCCTGGGTTCAAGCAATTCTCTGTCTCAGCCTCCTGAGTAGCTGGGATTACATGCACCTGCCACCATGCCTGGCTAATTTTTGTATTTTTATTAGAGACAGGGTTTCCCCATCTAGGCCAGGCTGGTCTTGAACTTCTGACCTCGTGATCCACCTACCTCAGGCCTCCCAAAGTACTGGGATTACAGGCATGAGTCACTGTGCCCGGCCAGGAGTTAATTCTCTTAACTGCACCCTGCCTAGATTAGTTAGAGGGTCAGGATGGTTTAGCCTCTGTTTTGTTGGCCTGGGAAATATTCATCTTGTTTTCCAAGTAGAGGCTTTTGTTTTTTGGTAATGACTTTCTAAAAATGACATATGATCATCATTTAAATATTCAAGTACAAAGAAAGCAACAAATGTCCTACCTACCCACTTGTGGAGGCTGGTCTTTGGGGGCTGGTCTTTTTGTGCCATCCAGGGTGATGGTTGAGAGCAAAAACTGCAAAGACCCTGGAGCCTGAATCCCTGGGTTGGACTCTTAGCTCTGCCATGTACTATCTGTGTAACCCATAGGAAACATCTCCATTCCTTAGTTTCCTTATCTATCAAGTGGAGGTGATGATGTTTTCTACTCCTTAAAAATCTTGTGTGGGGGGCCAGCACGGTGGCTCATGCCTGTAATCGCAGCACTTTGGGAGGCCAAGGTGGGTGGATCGCTTGAGCCCAGGAGTTCAAGACCAGCCTGAACAACATGGCAAAACCTCATCTCTACAAAAAATATTTTTAAAAAATTAGCTGGGCGTGGAAGCATGCACCTGTAGTCTCAAATATCTGGGAAGTTGAGGTGGGAGAACCACTTGAGCCCAGGAGGTGGAGGCTGCAGTGAGCTGTGGTTATGCCACTGCACTCCATTCTTGGGCAATAGAGGGAGACCCTATCTCAAAAAAGAAATAAAAAGTTTTGTGAGGATTAAATTTGTAGATACATGTAAAGTTCTTAAGATAGTGTTGATAGGTAGTGAGCCCATAAAAAGAAATAGCTATTGTTACAGTCATCATTGAAAAACAATAAGAAAGCAAGAGAGGTCACAAATAATTTTATTGTAACATGATCATATTATGCATGCTTTTAAAAATAATTAAAAACGTTAGGTTTAGTTTTACCAGAACTTACCAGAAAAAAGGAACCCAGGTGAAATTAATAAACTTCAAAGATTAGTTCCTGAATGACAAGACATATTAGTTTCTAGAAGATCATCCTAAGATTAGAACAACATAATAGATGATGAAAATTAACTGAAAGTTTGGGTGGGTGGTTTGGATTGACTTCCTGCCAGGTAATAAGATGACTTAGTGCTCTCCTGCTTCTTCCCCTCTCCCAATTTTTGATGCTTCCGTAATTTTTAACTTGTTTGACTTTATAGTATCTACGTTCTGATTTGCATCTATTTATTTCTCCAGAGGTCTAGTCCTCATTTTATATTTAATTGAATTCAGTGTTTATTGCTAGTCCTTTTATCAAGATTTTTCACATTACTAGTTGTCTAATTTGGCCAATTTTTTTTTGACTGGTTGTATTTCATTGTTGAGTAGGCTTTTTTTCTTTTCTTTTTTGAGATGGAGTCTCACTCTGTGGCCCAGGCTGGAGTGCAGTGGTGCGATCTCAGCTCACTGCAAACTCCACCTCCTGGGTTCAAGCGATTCTTCTGCTTCAGCCTCCCAAGTAGCTGGGATTGCAGGCATGTGCTACCACGCCTGGCTAATTTTTGTATTTTTAGTAGAGATGGGGTTTGACCATATTGGCCAGGCTGGTCTCGAATTCCTGACGTTGTGATCCGCCTGCCTTAGCCTCCCAAAGTGCTGGGATTATAGGCGTGAGCCACTGTGCCCGGTCCAAGTAGGCTTTTTTCTCCCATTTTTTGCCCCTGCAGAAGGACTTATTGGTGCTATGTTCCCCAAATTCTTTCATATTTGAGAATGTTTGACTGTTATGTCACTATGTACATGAGTGACTTCTTGCTGAGTGTAGTGTTCTTGAGTCACCTTTTTCTCCCTCGGAACCTTGTAGGCATTCTTCTACTGCCTTCTGGCATTAAATATTGCTATTTGGAAGGATGAAGCCAGGCTTGTAGTTGTCCCCTTGTCAGATCCTAGGTTTCTTTTTCTTAGATGCCTGAAGAATTCTTTCTTCATGAACAAGAATTCTTGTCTGTTTCTCTTTTTTTTTTTTTTTTGAGATGGAGTCTTGCTCTGTCACCCAGGCTGAAGTGCAGTGGCGTGATCTCGGCTCACGGCAGCCTCTGTCTCCCAGGTTCAAGCAATTCTCCTGTCTCAGCCTCCTGAGTAGCTGAGGTGCATGCCACCACACCTAGCTAATTTTTTAAAATTTTATTTATTTAGACAGAGTCTCGCTCTGTTGCTCAGGCTGGTGCACAGTGGTGTGATCCTCGGCTGACTGCAACCTCCGCCTCCTGGATTCAGGTGATTCTCCTGTCTCAGCCTCCTGAGTAGCTGGGATTACAGGTACCTGCCACCATGCCTGGCTAATTTTTTTTGTATTTTTAGTAGAGACAGGGTTTCATCATCTTGGCCAGGCTGGTCTTGAACTCTGGACCGCATGATCCACCTGCCTCAGCCTCCCAAAGTGCTAGAATTATAGGCATGAGCCACCATACCCAGCCTTTAACTTTTTTAAAAAATATTTTTAGTAAAGACAGGTTTTCACTATATTGGCCAGGCTGGTCTCAAACTCGTGACCTCAAGTGATCCGCCCATCTCAGCCTCCCAAAGTGTTGGGATTACAGGCACGAGACACCGCACGCAGCCAAGAATCTCATTGATGGATCTATAGCAAATTTCCCTAGTTTCAAATGCCTGCTTGCCTGCCTGCTTTCCTTCCTTCCTTCCTTCCTTCCTTTCTTCCTTCCTTCTTTCCTCCCTCCCTCCCTCCCTCCCTCCTGTATCTCTCTCTCTCTCTCTCTCTCTCTCTCTCTCTCTCTCCTTTTTTTAACTATCCAGACCTTGTCTGGCATAGAGTGGGCCCTATTATTTTATTTTATTCATTTTTTTGAGACAAGATCTTGCTATGTTGCCCAGGCTGGTCTTAACTCCTGGGCTCAAACAACCCTCCTGCCTCAGCCTCCCACGTAGCTGGGATTACAGGTGAGTGCCACTGTGCTCTGCTGAGTGGGCCTTTTAAATTGGAAGATTCAAATGTTCTTTGAGTTTGGAAAAGTTTTTCTGTATTATGTCCTCAAATATTTTTTCAATTCTATTTTTTAGGGTAGAGATGTGGCTTCTGTTTCAGGGTTGGATATCAATTTACCTTCTATTTCTATTCCTTTCTTGATAGTTGCTTTAATTGTTGTTTTTCCCCTCTGTTTTAACTTGAATTACCTCAAGTATTTCCCTGATGTGTTCATTTCATTTTGGGAGATGGTCTTTTTTGTGCCTTTAGTTTTTTCTCATTTATAGAAGGTGATGGTTTCTTGGTCCTTAATTGTTTCTTTAGCTGCCTGATCTCTTTTTTCATCTCATTCTTTTGATAGTTTGTTTCAACTTTGAGTTGCCTGGGTATTTGTCCCCAAGGGTTACCAAAGAGGCAGAGGAACGTTCTCGCCCTTGACACTGTAGTATAGCTTGGGGAGAGAGAACAAACACAGAAAAAGTTAAGTGACGATCAACACTCTATATGCTCAAGATGAGTAACTAGACATCAGGTGCTGTGAGTGCCCAGAAGAAGGAAGAGGAGTTTCAAAAGTTGATGGTTGGGATATTCAAAGATCTGGGACAGAGGGATGAGCAGCATTTCAGCAGGAAGTCCTCTGGTCTGTGGAGGACTGGACAGGAGCAGGCAGATGGCAGACAGTGGGATCACAGTGTAAGGCGGGTTCATTTAGCACAGCCTTTGGGTTTCCAGGCTTCAGAGTCACACAACTTGGGTTCACGTCTTTGCTCTACTACTTGTAAGCTGTGTGACCTTGGGCCAGGTACTTGATCTCTCTGAGCCTCAATTTCCTAATCTGTGACGTAGCAATAAGCCATTTCATGGCATCATTAAGACTAAATGGGTTGGGTACAGTGGCTCATGCCTATAATCCTAGCACTCTGGGAGGCCGAAGCGGGCAGATCATGAGGCCAGGTGATTGAGACCATCCTGGCTAACATGGTGAAACCTCGTCTCTACTAAAAATCCAAAAAAGGCCGGGCGCAGTAGCTCATGCCTGTAATCGCAGCACTTTGGGAGGCTGAGGTGGGTGGATCACCTCAGGTCAGGAGTTTGAGAGCAGCCTGATCAACATGGAGAAACCCTGTCTCTGCTAAAAATACAAAATTAGCTGGGCATGGTGGTGCATGCCTTTAATCCCAGCTACTCAGGAGGCTGAGGCAGGAGAATTGCTTGAACCTGGGAGGCAGAGGTTGTCGTGAGCCGAGATCTCACCACTGCATTCCAGCCTGGGCAACAAAAGCAAAACTCCTTCTCAAAGTAAATAAATAAATAAAACAAAAATACAAAAAATTAGCCAGGCATGGTGGCACGTGCCTGTGGTCCCAGCTACTCAGGAGGCTGAGGCAGGAGAATCACTTGAACCCAGGAGGCGGAGGTTGCAGTGAGCTGAGATTGCGCCCCTGCACTCCAGCCTGGGCAACAGAACGAGACTTCATCTCAAAAAAAAAAAAAAGACTAAATGAGATAACTCATCTAAGGGCAAGGCAATCAGCACATTGTTATAAGTGCTTAATAAATGTTGACTACTATTGTGGAAGCCCTTGAATTCCTAACTAGATTATTGAGTCCTTGGGAGAAGGAATGGTGTCTTATTCCTCATTGTGTGCCTTACACATAAGAGATGAGCAATAAATGTATGGATGACTTTATCAGTTAAAAGTCATATTTCATTGCATGTAGCAGAAACCTTAACTCAAACTGGCTAAAGCCAGGGATGCGTGCAGGATGCCATCATTCTGTAGGTCAAATCCAGCCTCCTGCCTGTTTTTGTATAGTCCATGAATTAAGAATGAGTTTTGCATTTTTAAATGTCTTAAAAAATCAAAATAATATTTTGAGAAACTTGAAAATTATATGAAATTAGCATTTCAGGTTCTACAAAGAAAGCGTTATTGGAACACAGTCATATGTTCATTTATGTATGTATGTATGGTGTATGGCAGGTGTTGGCAACCTTTTTCTATAAGGGCCAGATTGTAAATATTGTAGAGGTGGGAAACTATATGTCCTCTGTCACAACTACTCAACTCTACTGTAGTAGCATGCAAGTAGCCATCAGCAATAACCTTAGAAGAAAAGATCTGAGGACAGCAAATAGGGTAGGAAAATGGAAGGGCTCCTGGGTTCTAGGCTTGGCTTTTACCAACCAATAGTAGGATATTCATCAAGTCACTTCACTTCTCTGGGTCAGATTTTCTGGGAAATGAATGAAAGGGTTTAATTAGTTTTTTTGTTTTTTATGTGTGTGTTTTTTTTTGAGACGGAGTCTCGCCCTGTCGCCCAGGCTGGAGTGCAGTGGCATGATCTCGGCTCACTGCAACCTCCGCCTCTTGGGTTCAAGCAATTCTCCTGCCTCAGCCTCCTTAGTAGCTGGAACTATGGGCGTACACCACCACACCTGGCTAATTTTTTGTATTTTTAGTGGAGACAGGGTTTCACTGTGGTTAGCCAGGATGGTCTCAATCTCCTGACCCTGTGATCTGCCCGCCTTGGCCTCCCAAAGTGCTTGGGATTACAGGTGTGAGCCACTGTGGCCAGCTGATTTTGAAAGCTTCTTTTGCTTCAAAATTCCTATTTTTCTATTTTGGTTTCCCATTTTAATAACCTGGACTTTCTCTGAAGGTGTGTGTAGCAGTTAGAATACTTCAATTACAAGCAACAGAAGCCAATTCTAATTAATTTAAGCAAAAATACATTATCGTGGAGATATGCAGGTAGGTCACAGAAACGAAGGAAAAGCAGAAAATATAGGATTAGAAAGGACAGAAACCAGAGCAGAGCCTGGGGTCCAGGCAGCAGGAACCAATAGATAATCTCTTCATGATACTGCAGCCTCCGCTGACCTCTGGCCATTCTCAAGAACATTCGAGACTGAATTTCCAGCGTTGTGTTTCTAGCCTGGCTTAGATTTGGTTAAAAGAACCACCATGATGGTATCCAACAGGAAGCGGAGGTAGTTCCCCAAAGCCCAATGAGGAGCTATTAATAGAAAAAGGGGGAACGGAAGCTGAGCAGGCAAAAAGGACAGATGTCCATGACCGTGAAGGGCACAGTTGTTTAAGTGCTAGGCATGGTAGCATGAGGAGCCAATACTGACTTTTGAGTCGTTTACTCATTCTCTCAACAAATCCTGACTGAATTTAGTCATGCCATTTTGGAGGACACCAAAGAAACATAATAATGACCTATAAGACTGGTGGGAACGGGCGCCTGGATTTTACTCAGGAAGACCTGGGAACAAGATTGTATTCCCTTTTAATTGGAATCATTAAAATATATCCGGGCATATGAAACTGCAGCTCATTATAGGGAGATGTTAAGTAATTCTCTAATTATATGTATTACACTGTAGGCAGAGGATCCTCAGACAAGTGACTTATCTCACATGTCAAGGGGCAGAGCTAAAAGAAGGACTTGACTTCCTGACTTGAATAACTGTTCTGAACCAGCTGCCTAGCAACCGTGGCCTCAGTTCAGGAGCAGCTACCATGTGAGGAGCCTCAGTGCCCGGCTGCTCCACTAAACTGTGAATTTCTCAAGGGCAGAAACAGGGTCCTATTCCTCTGTGTTCCCCCCAGGGCCTTGCCTGGCATCGGACGCACAGATAAGGACGTTCAGTAAGGAGTCAGCTTTAGAGCTTCCGTCAATGAAATGGAGCCTGTCTCTGTCTTAGATGATGACTTGAGCTGAGGAGTACCGAAAACATCCCCAGCTGCTGTCAGCAAAGCCTGGTCCAGGGACATGGAAAGGACATATTTCAGAGCAGGAGAATTTCAGACATTCTAACAGGAGACTGAGCCATAAACTCTGCGGTGTTCATATTAGAAGGCTTCTCCATCTCAATGTGTATCTTATTTCTTCTGGCAAATAATGAAAAATTATGACCTCACAAAGCAAAACCAGTGAGTGCAATTACCTCTGTTCATCTCTCTCCTTCTCGATGGGAAAAAGCTAGGCTGTGGCTTGAAATTTGCTCAGAAGGAAATATTTATAGAAATTTGTCTTCAGGCCGGGTGTGGTAGTCCCAGCACTTTGAGAGGCCGAGGCAGGCAGATCATGAGGTCAGGAGTTTGAGACCAGCCTGGCCAATGTGGCCAAACCCCATCTCTACTAAAAATACCAAAAAAAAAAAAAAAAAAAAAAATTTAGCTGGGTGTGGTGGTGGCTGCCTGTAATCCCAGCTAGTCAGGAGGCTGAGGCAGGAGAATGGCTTGAACCCAGGAGGCAGAGGTTGCAGTGAGTTGAGATCACGCCACGGCACTCTAGCCTGGGTGACAAGAGTGAAACTCTATCTCAAAAGAAAAGAAAAGAAATTTGTCTTCAATCAAGGGCTCGGCCTGTAATCCCAGCACTTTGGGAGGCCAAGGTGAGCAGATCACCTGAGGTCAGGAGTCTGAGTCCAGCCTGGTCTACATGGTAAAAGCCCGTGTCTACTAAAAATAAAAAAATCAGCTGGGTGTGGTGGCACACACCTGTAATTCCAGCCACTTGGGAGGCTGAGGCAGGAGAATTGCTTGAACTGGAGAGACAGAGGTTGCAGTGAGCTATCATGACACTGTACTCCAGCCTGGGCAATAGAGTGAGATTCTGTCTCAAAAAAAAATAGAATTAGTTTTCAATCAAGTACTGGTGCATGTGTGCATTCTTTGTTTAGGATAAGTGCTAACTCTCTTGACTTACCTCTGAAGGCTGGTACCTAGGCCTTTTCCCAGCTGTCTTGATTCTGCAGTTGCCCCAGGCTCAAGCAGGCTCATCCCTCCTGGGCCCGAACAGGCAGGATTAGCCCCACAGCTGCGCACTGGAAGGTGGATTTCGGAGGTCGTGAAATCATTTATTAAATAAACTTACTTATCCTTTTTCTTGTTACTTACCTTCACCTGAAAAAGGAGGTTTCTTAGTACTTTCTTTATTTCTTCCCCTGAGGCAATCAGTTGGCCCCACAGCCTAGATCTGTGGGACGACAGGGACTTCCAGCTTCAGTTTCATAACATCCTAGAGTCTCCAATTATCTGAAGGCATGTTGAGAAATCCTCAAAATTAAATTAACCTTAGTTCACTTTGGCTTAATAAATCAACATCACTCTGCACTGTAAGACACAGAAGGGAGAATGTTGGGGAAAGAAAGCCTTTGTAGATTGTGATATCTCCAAAAAGACTGGCTCCCTTGGAGATTACTTTGGGCTGGTTCGTCACCACGTTTCTTATCTCTATGGCAAGAATATGGTGTTGATTTGTTTAAAGGAAGATATTTTTCTTTCTGTATCTCAACATGAACCAGCCCTCTACACTTACCCCAGCGTCCTTAACTGTCTCATTGCTGTGTCCATATAACTGGGGTTATTTCACTTTCTCGCTTTGCCCTCACCCCGTATCTATTGCCATGTCATGGTGGTCCCCCCTCCTTGTGTGTGACAGCAAATCTGAGCTACTTATTAATAAGGCTCAGCGTGGGCCGACTTTCACCATGCCAGTTTCCCTGGCAACATCAGTGGGCAGTAAAGATCTTAGACAAACTTTCTGGTAGGTCACCCCTGAGCTATACCTCCCTTAGAATCCAAGAGATTCTCCAGAGAGCCCCACTCCTATGTTGGTTGGATCTCATTTTGTTTCTGTCTAGCCACAGAGAATTTTAATTCTAAATGACTTACACAAATCTAGAGCAGTGTTGAAAGCTCTTACAAGAAATGTCCAGATAGAAGGGTGGCAACAATATGAACAGCCGTCAGGGTCTCTGATGGGGCCACCCAAATGCAACTGACACCACGCCGGCCCTCCAGCCGGCCAGCGTTTGCTTACCATGAGTCTCCTCCGACATAAGGAGGATCACTGTTTTTTTTGACAGAATTCATCTTTTTTCTCACTTTTCACTATTTCTATTTATTTTTTGTTTTTCTTTTTTTTCTTTGAGACAGAATCTTGCTCTGTCACCCAGGCTGGAGTGTAGCAGTGCGATCTCGACTCACTGCAACCTCTTCCCAGTTCAAGCAATTCTCGTGCGTCAGCCTCTCAAGTAGCTGGGACCACAGGTGTGCGTCACCACGCCCAGCTGATTGTTGTAATTTTAGTAGAGATGGGGTTTCGCCATGTTGGCCAGGCTGGTCTCAAACTCCTGACTTCAAGTGATCTGACTGCTTCGGCTTCCCAAAGTGTTGGGTTTACAGACATGAGCCACCATGCCCAGCCACTTATTTTTCTCTTTAAAAAGTTTCTAAACTTTGTTACGTCAAACCCATTTAGACAACGATTCAAATAACAGGAGCACCCGAAGAATGTTTCAGGTTTCCGTCCCATCACGTGGCCTTGAGGAAAGAGCAGAAGTGCGGGCAGGACAAACCCACGGCTGTGGGTGGGATCTGCAGCCAGCCTGGGGTGAGTGATTCCGGGGCTCTTGAGGGACAGGCCTGTGGCTCCCCTGTGGTGAAGGGTGCGTGCAGGAACATAAGGAGAACTGAATAGCACTAGGAAGGACATGTGTGCCGCTGATTTAGCATTTCTCTGAAGCTGAACCTGCTAACACTAATGTCACCTGATAATTAACATTCTGTGCAGAGGGAGCTTTTGTTTAAGGCTTTTTCCTTTAGGATAATTGTTGGAGGTTTGGAGAAAGGAAACATTTTTTAGCAGGGATGAACCCACAGCAGTGAGAGCTTTGGAAAGCAGGGCAATGCCGGACTACCTACTTTTTTTGTGTAGTGTTTTGTTGATTGAATACAAACCTTTGGGCCGGGTACTCACGTCTGTAATCCCAGCACTTTGGGAAGCTGAGGTGGGTGGATTACCTGAGGTCAGTAGTTCGAGACCAGCCTGACCAACATGGTGAAACCCCGTCTCTATTAAAAATACAAAAACATTAGCCGGGCGTGGTGGCAGGTGCCTATAATCCCAGCTACTTGGGAGACTGAGACAGGAAAATCACTTGAACCTGGGAGGCGGAGTTTGCAGTGAGCCGAGATTGCACCACTGCACTCCAGCCTGGGCAACAGAGCAAGACTCCTCCTTAAAAATAAACAAACAAAAAACCAAAAACCTTTGCCAGAGCCTGATTCCAATTTATCTTTGTTATATTAGAGGACAGTTAGCTCCTATGCTATGAGAAAATGAGGAAAACAAAACCAAAAACTTGCCCCAAAGTTTATCAATGAGACTATGTTCCCTTAGTTCCTTTGGTCCCATGTGAGTTGGTGGACACCAAATGTGCCTGTGAAAACTCTTCATTGTAGTGTCCAGAGCACTGCTTGTAGCTGCCAGGCCACTGAGATGATTAAAACTCACCCAAGGGCTGCAGACAATTAAAATAATGATGTGCAGCTTCACAAATTGGCAAGAGTGACTTAGGTGATACCAAAGAGGAAAGGAGGATTTTCAGTCTCTCCACTAAATCAGCTTTAATGAGGATGCTCGTTGCTTCTCCTGCCATTCTTTCTAGTTCTAAAATAAAGCTACCAAGATCTATTGATGTCCCCAGGCAGGATGGCCCTCTGTCTAAAAGCCACACTTCTATCTTGTCACCCTAGTTTCTCTTGAACTCAAAAGGTCAGCTTGAATGAGTTATTGCATATAACCTTTGCAATTTCCATTTGATCCTATAAGGAGAGAGAGAAGGATTAGGTTTGAGTTGTGAAAAAGTTCAGTGCTTGCTTCCCAGTTCTCTCCTCCTGATCCCGGAGTGGTATGCTTTCCAACCTCTCGGGGAGTCTGAGTGCTTAAAAAAGGCTCCTTCTGAGCTTGAATCAAACATGAGTTCAGGGGGAGGGCGTGGGCAGCTGTTGCATGGACCACCTGTTTGCAAAGTAGTGAAACCTTGAAAGAGGAAGTAAAAGTATTTTTCTGTGGGGGGATAGAACTAGCTTGGGCAAGGTAGCATCTGAAGGGGGCAAACTGCAAAGGAATTAGAAACGGGTGGATTAGCTTTTCCTGAAAATATCCTGCGTTAAAACAATTAGGGGGAAAATACTTGGCAGGATGCATTTCAGATTCAGTGCAGCTGAGATTGTTTGGGGCCAGGGAAGCAATTCACAGAATCTAGCACATATGTATCAGCCAATGTTTGATGTTATGGCTCATGACTAAACAATATATACATATTATACATGTTACAGATAAAAGCCTTCCAGTGGCTAATGTGGCACGGTGATCAGCAAATAAGCTCTCTGTGCTTATACTTGTTTTTGTTATTTATTTATTTCTTTATTGTTTTGAGATGAAGTTTCGCTCTTGTTGCCCAGGTTGGAGTGTGATGATGTGATCTCAGCTCACCACAACCTCTGCCTCATGGGTTCAAACGATTCTCCTGCCTCAGCCTCCCAAGTAGCTGGGATTGCAGGCATTCGCCACCACACCCAGCTAATTTTGAATTTTTTTAGTAGAGATGGGGTTTCACCATGTTGGTCAGGCTGGTCTTGAAGTCCTGACCTCAAGTGATCCACCTACCTTGGCCTCCCAAAGTGCTGGGATTATAGGTGTGAGCCACCATGCCTGGCCTATTTTTTATTTTTTAAGACAAGATGTCACTCAGTCACCCAGGCTAGAGTGCAGTGGTGTGATCTTGACTCAATGCAGCCTTGACCTCCCATGCTCAAGTGATCTACCCACCTCAGCCTCCTGAGTAGCTGAGACTATAGGTGTGTGCCATCACGCCCAGCTAATTTTTGCATTTTTAATAGAGACTGGGTTTCACCATGTTGCCCAAGCTGGTTTCAAATTCCTGAGCTTTGTGACCCACCTGCCTCGGCCTCCCAAAGTGCTGGGATTATCCACGTGTGCCATACTGCACTTGGCTACATTTGTTTTTAAATCACTAGCTTGTTCTAAAAAACCACCACCACCATCAACAAAAATAACAAAATTTCCAACTGTAGCAATAATTAGTTCTAAAAAGAGAAATCTAAGTAAAAATTTCTGTCTCATCTCAGCCTTTTAATTTACATCATTTGACATACTCACAGTTCCTAATAAGTAAATATGAGTTAAACTATTAGGCTAGAAAAGGATGTGTCAATTAACTGGGCGTGGTGGTGGACACCTGTAATCCCCACTACTCAGTAGGACGAGGCAGAAGAATCGCTTGAACCCTGGAGGCAGAGGTTGCAGTGGGCAGAGATTGGGCCACTGCACTCCAGCCTGGGTGACAGAACGAGACTCTGTCGCAAAACAAAAGAAAAGGACATGCCAAGAGTGGCCCACTCTACAAAAATGTGGCTCGTTCTCAAGTTAGATATGTATAAGTATGTTTGTACGGATAATCTTGTTTCAGATCTACAAAATGTCCGCTAAGCGGTCAGGAAGTTTCCCCTGTATACAGCACAGAGCCAGTATACAGCAGATGTACTTTACCGGATACATTGTATTGAGCATCTACCATGAGTGGTAGCACAAATAAAACTTTCAGTCAAGATTAACCTTGGAAAATCCCTTCAATGGCTTTTTTTTTTTTGAGACGGAATATCAATTTCACCCAGGCTGGAGTGCCAAGGCACAATATCGGCACACTGCAATAACCCTCGCCTCCCAGGTTCAAGTGATTCTTGTGCCTCAGGCTGCTGAGTAGCTGGAATTATAGGCGCCCGCCACCACACCCGGCTAATTCGTGTGTGTGTGTGTGTGTGTGTGTGTGTGTGTGTGTATATATAATATATATATATATATATATATATATATATATTTTTTTTTTTTTTTTTTTTTTTTTAGTAGAGATGGAGGTTCACCAGGTTGGCCAGGCTGGTCTCGAAGTCCTGACCTCAAGTGATCCACCTGCCTTGGCCTCCCCAAAAGTGCTGGGATTACAGGCACAAGCCACTGGGCCCAGCCCCTGCCCCTCCAATGGCTTATAAAGTAATATCCTTCGCTAAGTTCAACACAGCTAGGTTTTTCTCCAACAATGGATCAGATCACCATTTTGTTTTGTTTTGGTTGGGAACCAGATGAATCAGTTGGCACTTATTTACAGCCCGTGATGTACCCTAATCACTTGTTTTTTAGATTCTAGCTTCACGTGCAGCCTCACCTCTGAGAGGCACAAAGAGTAGAACTAGCTGAGCTGACAGTGAGTCAGTGTCCCTCCTCTTGCCAGCTCTGGGACCTCAGTCACCGAGTGGATGGGTGATTAGAACAGCCACTACTGAAAGAGTTATTTTTTTCTTTCTCTCTCTTTTTGGTGGGGGGCGAGAAGGGCCAAGGCACATAGTTGAATTTGTATCATGTATGCTATGACTCTACAGTAAACATTTATTGAATTAAAAAATGTTTGAGAAGATTTTATTTCGTTCAGTTGATCTACTGACATTTGTGTGAACGTTAGCTATTATTCCCTGTGGAAAAAAAAAAAAGCAATGGCTTACATGTCTTTAAGTAATGGCAAAGCATGTGGAAAAGGCTAAAAGAAGAAATTACCAATCACTTTTAAAAGGAGAAAAAAAAAGTCCAGACTACTTGAAGGCCTGATCATAAATATTCTAAATTTCCTAGGGGCACAATATATAGCAATACTGGCAATTTTAATACCATCACTAATCATTTTGAATACTCTGACATCCTTTCACTGTAATATTTGTGTATTTAGTGGAAACTTTTTAAAAAGTCATGTCACTAGCCAACAAAGTCATTTCATAGTTATGATGTAATTGTAAGGTAATATTTCAGGGTTGTCAAGATCAAAGACTTGAAATATGACTTACAAAAAAAAAAAACAAAAGTTCAAGAGAGACCCCTCTGAATAACCTTTTAAAGGACCTAAACCAATAGCATCTTGTCTTCTGTTTTCCTTGGGGTTTTGAAAACAGAATCATACAAAAGATGCGTTCTCTAGAGGCACATAAATTAAAATTAAAGGGTGAAAATAAATAATCATAGATGAAATTTCTCCCTCTGATTTAAACAGTGAGAAATAGATGTACTCAATGTGTTGGCAATAAAAATAGGAAAACCGTACTCAAATTGTGAATTGGGCCCAATACAAAAATCTGAAAATGGATGTCATGGAAACCGCTTTGTGATTATTACGTTGACTGAAGGAAATATTTTTTATGTGTAGGAATTATCTGTCTAGGTTATCTTCCTGGGCTGTATGGTACAAAACTAGACATTATCTTTAAAAATTAAAATTCCATCTGTGCATTTTTTTTTAGAGAAGGACTCTTGATATATTGCCCAGACTGGTCTCAAACTCCTGGCCTCAAGTGGTTCCAAAGTGCTGGGATTACAGGTATGAGCCACCAACTCTTTCTGTATAATTAAAGCCAAATTGATGTGTAAGTGTTTCTGTATTTTTGCTATTAGCAATTGATCTGATCTGAATGAGCTGATTCCTGGGTGGATTCAGAAAGTTATTTTTCATCTGCTTGTCTAAGGGGATGAAGAAATGAGATGTAGGCCAGGCGCGGTGACTCATGCCTGTAATTCCAGCACTTTGGGAGGCCATGGCAAAAGGATTGCTTGAGACCAGGAGTTCAAGACCAGCCACAGGCAACATGGTGAAACCCATCTCTACAAAAAATATAAAAATTAGCCAGGTGTGGTTGCTTATACTTGTAGGCCCAGCTGCTTAGGAGGCTGAGGTGGAGGATTGCTTGAGCTCGAAAGACAGAGGTTGCAGTGAGCTGGGATTACGCTCCAGCCTGGATGACAGAGTGAGACCCAGTCCCAGAAAAAAAGAGAGCGAAAGAGAGATGTCAAGTCGTAATTCTACTTTGTAATCCTCCAACTCCCCTGAACTAAAACAACCACAACAACAAAAAAGCAATTAATAATTATCAACATATAAAGCATTTTTAGATGATGATGATGATTTTTTTTAAAAAATCATGAAATGCCAAACCCTTTAAAAGAAAAGGTAGAGAAAAAGAAGGGTTGGTGGTACTTTCTTCCCTCTGACAAGTAAGAGTAGGATTCCAACCCAGGGTCTCATTTCCTTTTTAAGAATACTGATCCCCAGGGGTGAAAGAATCAACTGCAGATCACATATAAATAAAAAAAAAACAACAACAAACGAACCCTCAACTATATTTTTCCTCCAGGAAGATACAAATGTTTGCTTTTGTCAAAGATTTTGCCACCTTGAATGAAACATTGGAATTGGTACAACGTGCTATGCCCCCACCTGAGACTTAGATAAGCTACCTCCTAGGAGAGATATCTGCCAAGGGTTCTTCCAAGGTACTTGTTACTGGATGGCTATCCTCCCAGCCAAAGGATAAAGATGTTAATAACAATGTAGTCATGGTGATAGTGATCATAGTATATAACCACAACAACAATAGTACCTACCATTTAAGAGAGTCTGCTACTATGTGTCAGGCATCAAAATTGGCCATTAGCACGTGTTAGTTTGTTAATCTTCACAATGCTCCTTTAATGAAGACTTCATTATTGCCATTTTACAAACGAGGAAACTGAGCCGAGATATTAAGTAACTTATTGTCTCATAATAGTAGTAGAGCTGCAATTTGAACAGCTGTCTAACTTTACCCACACTCTTTCATACTCTCCTTGCTAATGCTCTAGACAACCTATATGGCTATTTCTTGAGAGAGCCAAAGAAGTGGGGAGAGGGCATCAGGGAATTTTTCAGGAAGACCGAAGAAGAAAGACTGCACTGTTCTGGACACTGCTTCACTAAGTGCTGAAAGCCAGGCAAATTCACAGTTGTAATCCCAGCGTCAGGCACAGAGGAAATCGGTAAATGTGAAGTGAATGAAGATAATAGGGGCTCATTATATTTGTTCTGAATTGAATTTAATTTTAAAATCACTGTCCTATCACCAGTCAGGATGCCACAACATCTGTGGAGGGGAGGTTTTGAGGATGGCACACTGGTTGAAAGAGGGCCCAGGCAGACTGTCCTGGAGTATTTCAAGGGGCAGGTGGGTGGCTTTGATAATGGCGGTAATGGTAAATAGTGACAATGACAACTCAGGACGCACTGAAGTCCTCGTAAGACTGCTCAGCATGGCGACTGAGGATCTGATCCTGCCGAATGATGGGTCAGTGGTTGCATAGCCTCGAAGAGCCTCCCACCTACCACAGACATTACAGGGAAGCTGAGAGGACAGGAGGGGTTGGCCTGGTGCCTTTCCTTACTATGGTCAGCTCTCTGCTGCCAGCAGCGCTGCAGCTGGGCTGCCCAGGGTGTTTCCTGCAACGTGATGACAGTGTGATGGAAGAGCCATTGCCTTGCAATCCTGCAGCCCTGCCAAACGCTGGGAACGTGCGTGCTCACATGCAGTCAGCTGCGTTCCCGAGAACCCTCCCAGCCTAGTGGGGCCCACAGACAGGGGCGGGAGGGCCGCCTTCCCTAATGTAACATCTTAGCACATTCATCACAAGCAAAATCAAAGCAATTTTCCCCCAAACATAAACCTATGTCGATGATATGGGTTCAGAACAGGGCTGTGGCAGGGTCCAGCTGGACTCATCTGCCCAGAGTCCATGGATGGAACCAAGAGTGCAGAGGATGTAGGAGATAAAGTTTCTCTGTTAGGGAAGAGTTTGAAACTGGCTTCAAAGGAAAGAGAGGGATGTTATTGTTGAGGTTTGGGTCTCAGAGGAAGACATCATTATAGCTGAACACTTAACAAACCAAGCTTACAGAATTGGTAATTCTAGACTTTCTGGTTGAAAGCACCTGAGGCCCAGGCTTTACTGATCTCTCTTCTCTGGGTTGCAGCACATTTTTTTTTTTTTTTTTTTTGAGATGGAGTTTTGCTCTTGTCGCCCAGGCTTGAGTGCAGTGGCGTGATCTCAGCTCACTGCAACCTCCACCTTCTGGGTTCTAGCAATTCTCCTGCCTCAGCCTCCTGCGTAGCTGTGGTTACAGGCACCCGTCAGCATGCTCAGCTATTTTTTTTTTTTTTGTATTTTTAGTAAATACGGGGTTTCACCATGTTGGTCAGGCTGGTCTCGAACTCCTGACATCAGGTGATCCACCTGCCTCGGCCTCCCAAAGTGCTGGGATTATAGGCATGAGCCACCGCACCCAGCCAGCACTTTTAATGTGTTTCTTTTAATGTGCCTTGGATTAAGCAAGGGTTTCTCCCATTCTCTGGAGGTTTCTTCTCCACAATTTGACCTCCCTTGCCAGCCTCTGAGTGTTTTATTATTATTATTATTGTTATTATTTTTTTTTGAGACAGAGTCTCCCTCTGTTGCCCAGGCTGGAGTGCAGTGGTGTAATCTCGGCTCACTGCAATTTCTATCTCCCAGGTTTAGGCAATTTTTGTGCCTCAGACTTCTGAGTAGTTGGGATTACAAGCGCAAGCCACCACGATTTTTGTATTTTTAGTAGAAATGGGGTTTCACCACGTTGACAAGGCTGGTCTTGAACGCCTGGCCTCAAGCGATCCACCCACTTCAGCCTCCCAAAGTATTGAGATTACAGGAATGAGCCAACAGCCCAGCTTCTCTGAGTGTTTTGAATCCAGAAGCCATTTCCTTTCTTGCTAAGCATCCATCTGAGTTATTGTGAGTGAAAGCATACTGTAAATGAAAATGTACTGTACAAACAGGAATGTCCTTGAAGATACCTATATTATTCTTCTTAGAGCCTAGAACTGTGCTGATGTGGAGCACAAACACAGGCAAAGATCTATTGAGACCTGGTCCGGTGGCTCACGCCTGTAATTCCAGGACTTTGGGAGGCCAAGGTGGACAGATTGCTTGAGCTCTGGAGTTCAAGATCAGTCTGGGCAACATGGCAAAACCCCATCTCTAAAAAAAATACAAAACAATTAGCCTGACCTGGCTAACTGTTAATTAAACATGCTTGTGGTCCCAGCTACTCGGGTGGCTGAGGTGGAAGGATTGCTTGAGCCCAGAAGGTTGAGGTTGCAGTGAGCTGAGATTGCACCACCGGACTCCAGCCTGGGTGACAGAGTGAGACCCCGTCTCAAAAAAAAAAAAAAAGATCTGTTGAATAAATAAAATGATTGGAACTTGTTGGCTGATGTAAAAACTGTCTCACTACAATCTGCTTCCAGTTTTACTACATTGACCTTGTTTCTATACGCAAGAAAAAGTGAGGAGGATGTCTGATGAGACATGTCCACAGAGGCAGGGTGTTAAATATAATTTTATTTCTCTTTCCCAGAGAAAGAGAGGCCATCATAGCCCATAACCGGATGTCTTAGAAAAGTCAGGAAGAGTTGGTATCTTCTCCTTTTTTCCTGGGCAGCCTGGTTATCATGTTTCTAGGGAGAAAAAGATATTTCCCAGAACAGCTTAGAGAAAATAATTAAGTAAAACCTGGGCCTCTGGGTGCTTTGAACAAGAGCCTATTGGACTTTTGACCCTTTAAATACTACCAAATTTGGTGGGGTACTTTCTCACTTATGAAATATATCAAAGTGGGACAAACATAATAAAATTAAGCTCATAAATTTAACAATCATGCAAGCTTGCTTTTAGAAGCCTCCAAAAATTTATGCCCAAGTTTCGATTTTATCTGTGACTGTAACTTTGTTTTCACTATAAGGGGAAGTTCCTCCAGCAGAGGGTAATTTAATTTTGCCAGTAACCAGAAACATTCTGTTTAGACTTGGAATCCTTTTAAAATGGTAGCTTTCTATCAATCACCTACCCAAAGCATGTTTGGATTATGGGCTCTTCTAGAAAGGAGCTATCTGCTTATTGATGATGTGGTGACCAAGGAGGATGGACTGCCTTATCTGCAGCAGCTCCCCAGAGGAAATATGATCAATATCCATGTGTTAATTAGCAGGAAATGGCTTGGCCACTGCTTTCTTGCCACGTGGCCTCTGCTGTCCCCCTTTCAGTCCAACACTCCCTTCTGTGTGAGTGGCCGTCAGACACTGAAGGGAGAGAAGAATTCCAGCATCAGTGAAAACGTAACTTTCCACTCCATCACAAGAAGCCAAACACAGCAACCATATTAAAAGACTTCTTTGTCCAGAAGATCACGTTTGAATTGGAAACTTGTTTAGCCAGATTCTCTTGTTATGATTTACTGCTTCATCAGGTAGGGGCAGGGACAGACACGATCCATCCTTTAAATAATAGGAGGATTCCCACAGGAAGGTTCGGCAACTCCAAATGTGTGTTAAAAAAAAAAAATCCCTCCTCTCCCGTACCTCAGCTTCCAACGTGGAAAAATGTGCCTCTGACTGCTTGTGGGTATCCACTTGGGAGAAGGGATTTATGTCCAAATAACCACAGACAAGAGCATTGACTTTCAAGTTGGAGAGGAAAAAGTAGCTAAGAGTAGTCATATTTAGAATACCTTCTCTCCCAGGGTTTCAAGGTGGGAACAGAGATGGGAGGGATGGTAAGAGACGGAGAGAAAGGACAGACGGACATCTCCCTCCATTCCTGGGAGAACAATCACCTTTGTTCACAGGAGGCTGAGAGAGCTGCCTGGGAAACACTGGATCTGGGCTCAGGG
This sequence comes from Cacajao melanocephalus, assembly GCA_963573385.1. Taxonomy (NCBI): domain Eukaryota; kingdom Metazoa; phylum Chordata; class Mammalia; order Primates; family Pitheciidae; genus Cacajao; species Cacajao melanocephalus. Next base: position 32,541 of record CAUYLG010024137.1, read on the forward strand.
CAGGTTAGAGCCTGTGTGTATGCGTGAGGTCTCCCAGTGACCAAGGGCCCAGGTGGGTGGCCCTGGAATGCTGATACTGGAGTGGGGCTGAGGGGCTGTGTTGGCCCATTGTCTGCCCACCTGCACCCAGAGCCCCCCACTGTGTCACCTCCTCAAGCTCCCTGCAGCATTCCTGGTGGGGGATGGAGGCAGCAGGGATTTCCTGCCTCCCTCAGGAGAGCCTGGTTGGCTTTTAGGGATGAACTGATATTCCAATTGCCCAGTTGTGGGGGATTTGAGGGGAAGGTAGGGTCTGGTCCAGGTTGGGCCATAATTACCTGGGGAGTTAAAAAGGAAAACAAAACAAATTCCTGGGCCCCTGAAGATCTTTTGAATCTGAATCTCCATGGAGATCCAGGTATTTCTCATGCTACTGGTGGGGAAACCGATGACTTGTAAGATGCCTTTTAGCACGAATATAGTCTATGTTCTGTTTTAAACCTGCTAATGCATGTGAACTAGTTGGGAATTCCAAATCTAAAAATTGGCCAAACTGCTCTGGGGCTTGCATGGTCCCCTTGGCAGCCTCTTGCAGCTAACATGTTTCCTAAGATGGGCTTGGGGAGGGCTGTTCACCTAGAATCCTTCGACCTCTGGGTTCCCAGGACATGGACTGACAGAGTCATCGAGCTTATGTTTTCAAGTCTGTATGCCTTGGAAAAGTCAGGCATGGTTGATTGCAGACCCAAAATATGTATTGCTGTCTTGGTCATCAATTCATTCAACAAGTATTTGTTGAGTCCTTGCTTTGTGCCAGGCATTTGTGGATACATTAGTGAGCAAAACTGAGAAGGATCCCTGGCATATGTATTCTAACAGAGGATGCAATACAATTATCTATACACATAAAAAGACAAGACCAAAAAATTATCAGTATGTTAGGAGTTGGTAAGTGCTGTGCAAAGAAATAATCCAGAAAAGGAGATCAACAGTACGACAGGGAGAAGGAGTTTGGGCAGGTTGCTGTATTTTTAATTCACATAAATAGTATTACTACATATCTCATTTTATCTTTTGCTTTTTTTTTTTTTTTTTTTTTGCTTTAGCACTACATTTTAAATATTCTCCCAAGCTGCTATGAGTGCCTTTAATTTGCTGCATCTAACTGCTGCGTCATATTCCATGGTGTGTGTTTACCACAATTACTTATTCACTCACCCAGAGATGGATGTTCAGATTGCTCTCAATTTCCCATGCAATCTGCATTGTTGTAGGTTGGAAAATGTAGCTGGGATCTCTACAGAGTGGAGTTGCTGTGTTAGAAATTCTACCTTTACTTAATTTCACCAAATGTGCCAAACTGCTCCCCAGAGCTGCTGCAACAGCCCACCCTCCCATCAGCACATACAATGGTGCCTATGTCCCCCACCCCTGCCAACACTTGGTATTATCTAGCTTCCTGATTTTCTCCCCCAGAGCATTCTGGCTTCTGATATTGCCTCTTCTGCTAAAATAACCTTCTATCATTGCTTTTCATGGCCCTGTACTCACTTCAGCTCTCATTTTCACTTCCACGTCTCCGCTTCCTTCCGACTGCTGACATCTCTTGCGTGTACTCCTGAGCTGTTTTTCTACCTCAAGATTCATTCCATTTGGACTTCATATCCTCAGTTCAGAATTCCCACATCCTAGTTGGCAAGGAAGTGTCTTAACGACTGTAAAGACTATCCTGCCCTTCCCTGGTGAAGCAGTTTTCTTCTACACCATTTTCATCAAGTCCAGCCCTGAGGAGTGCCTGCAGTGGTCGCATCAAATCTAAATTCTCCCATCTGCCTTCAAGAGTTCAACCAGCTTGGCCTGCTCTTTTCCCCCAACTTGAGTCTTTGCACATATGTCTCCCTCATCCAGATCCCCCCTCTCCCACTTTTCCTAGATCAGCCTGGCCCATCCTGCTCTCCGCAGAGGTTCACTTTCTCCTCCCCCGACGGTTCTCAGTGGCCCTCAGCACTGTAATCTGTGCTCTCCCTGTTGTAACAAGTCTTCAGCCTCCTTGTTGCAGACGCCACTAGCCTCAAGCTCTTTGATGGAAGGACCGTATCTTTTCCGCTGTCATAGACCCAGGACTGACAGTTCAGCTGATATTCATTACTGAGTGAGGGAGGGAAGGAATGAGTGAGGGAGTGAAGACTGTCCATCTCTCACACATATGATTGTTGCCAGCATCAGGTTTTCATGCCTACTTGAAATACTTCTGTCCTTGTTTTAGTCCATTCAGACTGCTATAACAAAATGTCTTGAACAGTGTAGTTTATGAGCAACAGCATAAGCTATGTTATGTAGCTCTCATAGTTCTGGAGGCTGGGAACTCCAAGATGAAGGCCGATTTGGTGTCTGGTGAGGGCTTGCTTTCTAGCTTGGGAACAGCACCTTCTTGCCATGTCTTCACATGATGGGGGTGAGGGGTCTGTCTTGGGCCTCTTTTATTAAGGCACTAATCCCTTTCCTAAGGGTGGGGCTCTGATGACTTAGTCACCTCCCAAAGGCCCCACCTCCTAATACCATCACCTTACGGGTAGGGATTTCAACACAGGAATTTGGAAGACAAACATTCAAACATTCTTCTACACATTCATCTGCTTCTACTGTTTTTCAAAATTTGTTTTAGAACCCAGCAACTCCGTAAATTTTACCCATCCCCCCAACCCGATTGCTATTTCTCCCTCTCTCTTTGTTTTTGTTTTTGTTTTTGTTTTTGAGATGGTCTGTTACCCAGGCTGGAGTGCAGTGGCACGATCTCGGCTCACTGCAACCTCCACCTCCTGGATTCAAGAGATTCTTGTGTCTCAGCCTCCCAAGTAGCTGGGATTACTGGCACTCACCACCACACCTGGATAATTTTTGTATTTTTAGTACAGAAGAGGTTTCACCGTGTTGGCCAGGCTGGTCTTGAACTCCTGACCTCAAGCGGTCCACCTGCCTTAGTCTCCCAAAGTGCTGGGATTATAGGCATGAGCCACCGGCTCTCTCTCACTCGCTCTCTCTCTTTTTTTTTTTTTTTTCGACTTCTGTATTCTCTGTTTGTAATACACCGGAGCCAGTTTTCCCATTGGACTTAGGGTTTGTGAATGCCTTGGGCCGCATTATAGAGGAAACAGACTGTAATGGGGTCCTGCTTTCTCCTCTCATCTGCCATATTCTGTCCTTAAGCTGAGTCCTAGAGGTTTTCTCTGCAGTCCGTCCTTTTATGTTACATCACTTGTGACATTGATTTGTAACAACATTTGTTGCTTTAGGTTCTCCAGTATCCATTCATCTATTTACCCAGGGTATAGTTCCCAGGCTTCCTTTAGAGAAACCACCCCTCCTTTACTTTCAGCCTACCTTTGGTGGTGGTGGGGAGACAGCATAGGATGTAATCCTCAGCCAGCAGTCCATTCATTCCCCAGGCCACGATGATTGGTTAGGAAGGTCATATGACCCAGTCAGAGCCAATAAGACACAATGAGGCTTTTGCTGGGAATGGAGAGAGAATATTTATATTTGATATTTAATATTGAATCAGAGCGGAATATTGTGGTGGGAAAAAAAAGCAGTGAACCAGGAAAAAGGGTTTCAGACAAACTCATCTACTAGCTAGCCGTGTGATCATGGTCAAGGTATGGCACCTCTCTGAGTGTCAAGCTCCTCGTCTGGGCAATGGAGGAGGCGGGCGAGATCAGGGCTCACATCGCACCAGTACGTACCTGCCCCACGCTCCACCTGCCTTCTGGTCTGACACGCCACTTGTTAAATACCTTAAATCTGGACCAAATAACCTCAACATTCTTGTATTTCTGTCGTTCTTTGATTCTAGGCAGGGAAAATCTGATCCTTTATAATCCCTGATATTCAGATCCAAGCACACCTCCTATGAGGTGCAAGAAGATGCATGTTGTATTAAAACCAACAAATAGAATATTTCTACTTCCCATACATGATTTCTGTCCTCACTAAGTTTCCTGTAGATACATCTTGCCTCAGTAGTGTCTGATTTAGGAAAAAGAGAAAAAGGCAGTCTAGGCCTCAGCCTGGAGTATGACTTCATCGGTCATTACGCTGTGAGTGGAGGTGACAAAGAGGATAATTTGTAGTGACATCAGGAATGGAGTTGTGAAGCTTTTTTTGTTTTGTTTTTGCTTGTTTTGCCTAGATTCTGAGACTTTATAGATTTTTTTCTTTCATGTGTGTAGACTTTTAAGAATTTTTTTTTTTT
>CAUYLG010024138.1:0-13770 GCA_963573385.1 Cacajao melanocephalus
TAATCATGCATATCACCTACTGCCTTGTATTGTCATGATTTGTTTCTGCGGTTTTGCTTTCCTGATAGGGAGCAGACTATTTATGAACAAGGATCATAGTCTGTGTACATCCTTGCATGGGACATATCTTTCATATAGAAATTTTTTTTTTTTTTTTTTTTTTTTGAGACAGAGTCTTGCTCTGTCGCCGGCGCCAGGCTGGAGTGCAGTGGCACAATCTCGGCTCACTGCCACCTCCGCCTCCCGGGTTCAAGCAATTCTCCTGCCTCAGCCTCCCGAGGAGCTGGGACTACAGGCGTGCACCACCACGCCCAGCTAATTTTTGTATTTTCAGTAGAGACGGGGTTTCACCTTGTTGGCCAGGATGGTTTCGATCTCTTGACCTCGTGACCCGCCCGCCTCGGCCTCCCAAAGTGCTGGGATTACAGGCTTCAGCCACCACGCCCGGCCGAGGAAATTCTGAATAAATATGAATGAATAAATAAAATGATAGTGCTTTCAGCCCAGGTCTATTTGTATCTGTGTGGAATTTTTCCAAAAGATTTGGTGGTAACAAATGTGGCAATTAAGTCATAATCGAAACCAGAAAATACCCTTTAGAGAATAATTAAATTTCCTTGGCTCATTAAATCTTGTAATTTGGTAAGTGGCTTCAGTAATGTGGTCATTTTCCTGCTAAGCCCCAAACCCAGACCATCAGTTCATGAGGAGACATGTGGAAATGTTTACCGGCCACTAACTACCGTCTTAGACAGAGTGGTGCTGCCGTCCCCAACAACCACTCAATGAATATTAAGTTCTTCATCTCTGCGCCCAAAAGCTCACAGAGGAATTCTGCGAGATGAAAAAGAGTTGGCCGGGCGCGGTGGCTCACCCCTGTAATCCTAGCACTTTGGAGGCCATGGCGGGCGGTTCACCTGAGGTCGGGAGTTCAAGACTAGCCTGACCCACATGGTGAAGCCCCGTCTGAAAAAAAAAAGAAAAAGAGTTTTAGACATCATCCTTGCATAGAGGCTTTTGGTCTGATTGTGAGACAAGGTCAGCATACTTGAAATTATTCAAACATAAGTAAGGGTAATATGTAAGTATTGGCAGTAAGTGTCACAGGAATTTAGAGAAATAAAAATAGTAACAGTGAACATTTGAGGGCTTCGTATTTGCTAACTTAGTATTTCTTTATTTTTTTATTTTATTTTTTTTTAAGATGGGGTTTCACCACGATGGCCAGGCTGGTCTTGAACTCCTGACCTCAGGTGATCCACCCACCTCGGCCTCCCAAAGTGCTGGGATTACAGGCGTGAGCTACCGCTCCCGGCCTAACTTATTATTTCATATAATTTCCCCCCCAAATCTTATGAGCTGAACATTAATAGTCTCATTTTATAAATGCAGAAACTTAAGGTCAAGAGATTAGGTAATTTGACCACGGTCTAGAAATGAAGCTGGAAAATGCTGCCACTTACAGATGCGTCTCAAATCCTTGCTCTGTTGGCTCCATCCAGAGTTTGATTTCCGCAACCCACCTCTGAAGCTGTGAATTACTCTTCTGCACAAAACCTCCACAGTTCTTAGTTCACGGTGAGGAGCGCTACCCCACCTTGCATAGCAGGCATTTAAGGTCCTCCGCAATGCATCTGCAGCCTGCCCTTCCAGCCTGGTGTCCAGGGACTTCCCCGCTGTATTGTGGGTAAAGGGGCATCTCAGACCCCCCTCTTTTCATAAATCCCAATGTGTAGGCCTCTGGGTCTTGGTCAGACACTTCTGGTTTTTAGTAACTGAAACACACACAGATAAACCAAAAAAGGGGGAAAGCTCATTATAAGGATGTGATGAAATCTCATAAAACCAACGGTGGGACATCTGGTCAGGCTTCACGAGGAATGGATCAGAACCTGAGAAAAGCTCACGCGTCCACAGGACGATGGCCTCGTCGTCTCTAACTGTGAGCGTGGGGCCCGTTCCCCCTCTCCCTGGCATGCTTGGCCCATGGGGGAGGGTCCTGTCCTATATCCCCAAGTTTAAGTCTTCAACTGTAGAGGCTAACCAGCACGCATGAACCCCAATTCCAAGTTCATAAGAAGATCTGAGTAGCAGCTGGTGCCAGTGTCACTTACGGCCAGGGAGGACGGAGTTTCAGCACGGACATGGCTGTGGAAGCCCTTCCCCGTGCACAGGGGCATGTGGAGGGTGCATTTGTTGTAAAAGGCAGCTGAAGATGAATCAAACCGGACGGGCCCACCGCAGTCGTTCTACTTTGCCCACTTCACCCTAGAAAAATCCTGACCCTCCTTCTAATCCCAGCTCAAATGCCACTTTCAAAATATATTTTTCCTTTAGGAAGACAAAACGTTGTATTTTGCCCCACTTTATGGCCTTCCCGATCACAGTTCTTTGCACATAACAGTTGCTCAATAAATACAGGTTGCACTGAGTTGAGCTACGGTGGTAAAAGAAGTCTTTGTGGGTGGGATCCAGCCTGGGCCTTCACAGGCCATGTGATCTCCATCAAGGGAGGGTGGTGCAACATGTCGCAGCCAGCAGGGGACATAAGCAGGAGCCCAGGAACCGGAGGGCCGCGAAGAGGCAGGTTGTCCAGACGGGAATGTGTGTGCCAGGGATGCCGAGGAGGAGGCTCAGGCTGTGAGAGGCTCGCACAGAGGCATTGCGCCCAGTGCCACAGGCAACTGGGAGGCAGCAGGACAACCGGAAAATGGCTTCGCAAAAGAGAGAGGCGACAAAGGAATGTTAGTCTGGCTGCACACGGACAGAGCTGAAAGACAGGGGAAGTTGGTGCTGAGCGGAGCAGAGCCCGCTTCTGGCCGGAGAGCTGCTGGAAGACAGGGTCAGAGACTCAGGCACCCACAGGTGAGGCCAGGCCGCGGAGTAACGAGAAGGAAACATCCAAGAGAGATTTCAAACGAAGAAATGGTAGAACTGGGTCTGCCATATCCCTGCCACGATTACTGATCTCATTCCAGGTTAGAGGCACCTCATAAAAATATTATCTGCATAGTAAGGTAGATTCTGTTGTCCCCTGTTGACGGTGAGGTGACTGAGGCCACATAGACAGTAGGTATTAGTGCCTGGAGTTGAGCCCACTCCTGATTGAATCCAAACTGCCTGCTCCTGCCACTCGGCCACACTGCCTGGTTGTCATTGCTGAGTTTCCACAAAGCTGTTGGTTTGAGACAACGTGACCCCACAGGTATCTACGTAAGCTCCACCACATCTTTGAAGCTTGGTCCAACAGAAGACATGTCCCCAAGTCCCTCCCATTTCCAGCCAGATTTTCGTGTGTCACGGAGACTCGCATCTGAGGTGCTCTGATCAGGGGTCCAACCAATTGTCCTGGCCATGGGTTTTGTGGGGGTTTGTAGGAGGCAGGCACGAAGCAGGGGTGGGGTAGGAGTAAGAGAGAAGGGGAGAAGAGAGTGGGAACGCCTGAGTGGAGACGGCCTTGTCAGGCGAGGGCCTGCGCCTTAGACTGTGAAGAGCTGAAACCTGAGCTTGTGTTCAAGAGCAAGGCTAGTGTGTACATATGCATACGTGTGTACACATGCATACACATCTATACACACATATATGCACATGCATGCATATATATAAACATACGCATGCAAATGCATACATGCATGCCTCTTCGTGCACGCATACATGTGTGTGCATACACGTGCATACATATACATACATGCAGGCAGGCACACGTACACGTGCATACACACACATGTATTTAAGCCAGAGACTGCACACTGGTGGCCTGAGAGCTGGATATTGGCCCAGATGTGTTTTCTTTGGTCTGCATTAAACATTTTCTTTTTTCCTTTTTGAGACAGAATCTTGCTCTGTCACCCAGGCTGCAGTGCAGTGGCGTGATCTCGGCTCACTGCAACCTCCGCCTCCTGAGTTCAAGCGATTCTCCTGCCTCTGCCTCCCGAGTAGCTGGGATGACAGGCACGCACCGCCACACCCAGCTAATGTTTATATTTTGAGTAAACACAGGGTTTCACCATGTTGGCCAGGCGGGTCTCGATCTCCTGACCTCAGGTGATCTGCCCACCTTGTCCTCCCAAAGTGCTGGGATTACAGGCGTGAGCCACTGTGCCTGGCCTTGCAGCTCAATTTCTAATCATCTGTTACACAGCAGTGGGTAACTGACACACTCCGTGAGCTGACAAGCTTGACAAGAATGTGATTCCCCGGGGGCCGCGGCGGGGAAGGTCTGATGTGCTCTGTCTGTTAGTACTCTCTGTTGGAAACGTGAGGGCACACGGGAGAGGAAACCAACGGCAAATGCAACTTGCCCCAGGTCCTGCAGCTCCTCATTGGTGGACCCAGGGTTCAAACCAGGTAATCTGATTCCAGAGGAAAAGTCCTAGACACTGTTAGCTACTGCGAGTCAACAGCCTTTGCCAGCATACTTTTGGCTGATGGCAGAGGAAGGAAGCCAGAAATACCCTCAACAAATAAGGTATCAGCAAACATTAGGGCTCCCTACTGTGCAAGGCTCCTCAGACTACCAACGTTATTTCCAATGCCAGTGTCTAGAACACCCCCGAGAAAGCAGTAGAAAATGCCACCTTCGGCCGGGCGTGGTGGCTCATGCCTGTCATCCCAGCACATTGGGAGGCCGAGGCGGGTGGATCACAAGGTCAAGAGATCGAGACCATCCTGGCCAACGTGGTGAAACCCCGTCTCTACTAAAAACACAAAAAAAATTAGCTGGGCATGGTGGCACATGCCTGTAGTCCCAGCTACTTGGGAGGCTGAGGCAGGAGAATTGCTTGAACCCCTGGAGGCAGAGGTTGCAGTGAGCTGAGGTCAAGCCACTGCACTGCAGCCTGGGTGACAAACTGAGACTCTTTCTCAAAAAAAAAAAAAAGGAGTAATGAGACTGTCACCCAGAAACTGCTCCTTCACTTAAAAATTAACAAAAAAGGCCGGGTACAGTGGCTCACACCTGTAATCCCAGCACTTTGGGAGGCTGAGGAGGGCAGATCATGAGGTGAGGAGATCGAGACCAGCCTGACCAACATGGAGAAACCCCGTCTCTACTAAAAATACAAAAATTAGCCTGGCATGGTGACACATGCCTGTAATCTCAGCTACTCAGGAGGCTGAGGCAGGAGAATCGCTTGAACCCGGGAGGCGGAGGTTGCAGTGAGCTGAGATTGCACCACTGCACTCCAGTCTGGGCAACAGATGAGACTCCATCTGAAAAAATTAAGAAAAAAATAAATAAATAACAACAAAAAAAACCTTAAGGGCTGAGCGTGGTGGCTCACGCCTGCAATCCCAGCACTTTTGGAGGCCAAGGCAGGCAAGTCACTTGAGGTCAGGAGTTTGAGACCAGCCTGGCCAACATGGTAAAACCCCATCTCTACCAAAAAATACAAAAAAAAAAAAGTTAGCTGAACATGGTGGCAGGCGCCTGTCATCCCAGCTACTCGGGAGGCTGAGGCAGGAGAATCACTTGAACCCGGGAGTTGGAGGTTGCAGTGAGCCGAGATCGCGCCACTGCGCTCCAGCCTGGGTGACAGAGTGAGACCCTGTCTCGGAAAAAAAAAAATTAAAATGTAAACAAATAAAATACCCATTGGGTCAGACACTTCTTAATCCCTTTTATGCATTTTTTTTCTTTTCTTAGATGTTAGAGTGTTCCCAGAGGAAACTAAGAGTAACTGCTAAACCCTTCCTACTGTGCCGGTCTCCTCGTCCTTTGTAATCAAAACTTTGAGCTTCCTAATAACAGGTCCCAGAAGTTAAATTCTTCATCAGAGGCAGAGGCCGGTAAATTATTAGAAGTCATCTGGCTTCTCTTCCAGACATTTGGCCTTTGAAGATGATACCAGACTGTTATCTGAACAAGCAAAAAGCCCCCAAAGCAATTAACCTGGTTCCAAGCAGATGATCAAATGCTAGGAACAGTAAAGAGATCAACCGGACAGGGCGGAGGAGATTTAAGTCAGAGAAAATTTAAGTCAGCTCTCTGGCTGCCTCATTCTCCCCAGCTGCTCCTGTTCTCTGAAAGCAGCAGGCCAGCGTGCCTCGGCAGGGTGGGGCTGGGAGGGCCTGAGAGCCGCGCACTTGAGCACTGGGATCTACGGAGGGGACTGGAGAGGCCTCCACGGGACCATGATGCACTGTGCCTCTCAGGGGGCTCGGTGAGCACTTTCCTTAGCATTGAGCTCAATAATCTTAAAAAGCAATGTAATCGGCCGGGCGCGGCGGCTCAACCTGTCATCCCAGCACGTTGGGAGGCTGAGGCGGGCGCATCACGAGGTCAAGACATCGAGACCATCCAGGCCAACATGGTGAAACCCCGTCTCTACTAAACATACAAAAAGTAGCTGGGCGTGGTGGTGGGCGCCTGTGATCCCAGCTACTCGGGAGGCTGAGGCAGGAGAATTGCTTGAACCCGGGAGGTGGAGGTGGCAGTGAGCCGAGATTGTGCCATTGCACTCCAGCCTGGCACCCTGCGACGGAACGAGACTCTGTCTCAAAAAAATAAATAAATAAATAAAAATGTAATTATTTTAAAAATATTAAGCGGCCAGGTGTGGTAGGTCATGCCTGTAATCCCAGCATTTTGGGAAGACAAGGCAGGTGGATCACTTGAGAGCAGCCTGGCCAACGTGGTGAAACCCGTCTCTACTAAAAATACAAAAAGTAGCTGGGCGTGGTGGTGCACGCCTGTGATCCCAGCAACCTGGGAGGCGGAGGCAGGAGAATTCCTTGAACTTGGGAGGTGGAGGCTGCCGTGGACAGAGCCAGACTCTGTTCCCCGCACCTCACATAAAAAAAAGAAAAGAAAAAAAAGGAAAGAAAGTAAAAATTTTGTTAAACTTGGTCTCAAAACAAAAAACAATCTAGGTTCAAGATACTGTGATAACCACAGCGGCCCCCTGCAGCAGTGCTACATTGCACACTCGGGTCTTTCTGGCTTGGCACAGAAATTTGAGAAAATGACCCAGTTCCTGAAAATCACACAAAATCCCCCCCGACTTCGTCTTGGTAGACTCGGGTCGTGCGCTGGTGCAGGGCGCTCCTTGGCCTGGCGGAGGCTCCAGGGAGGAGGTCCAGGGAGGAGGACGGGCGCCGTCCTTGCCTCCGAGGCTCTCAGGCCAGTGGATTAAACAGGCTCATCAGTGACGTGGTCCCACAGCAAGAGCGTGAATGTCAGCGCCAAGCTCAGGGAAAGTGGCCGGGACGAAGGAAGGGCCACGTTCACACAGTCATCAGCTGCCTCGGGACAGGTGACCTTCTGGGCCGTTCCCAGGTGACAAAGAGCCCTCCTGTCCTGCTGTGACAAGGGGGGATGGGAGCTGGAAATGGCCGCAGCCAACGCAGCCCGGCTCCCCCATGCACACAGGCAGGGCCCAGCACACGGAGAGATCCACTGCTCACAGCTTCTCCATGTCACAGGGAAAGAGGCTGAGGAAGGAATCTTATCCACCCATTATGAAGTACCCCTCCCTGTCACCTGGGCGTCAGCACCAGGAAAGCCCCTGACACCCGTGCTTCCTGAGCTGCCACTCCCACCACGGTCCACCACGTGCAGCCTGCGGGCCGATTGTCCTCAGTCCCCAGGCTCTGCTCCGCCCTGTTGGGTCGGGAGCCACATTTCCCCATGTCCCTTTCGCCCTGGCTGTGGGGGCCCCGCGGAAGCCTGGAGTGTGGGAGCCGGAGGAAGGCAGGCTGTCCCTCCTCCTGCGAGGGTCCCCTGTCCTGCAAAGGCAGTGTCTCCGGCACAGTTCCATCCCTGGTTTGACGTCATCTCTCTTCCTGGTCCCAGATTCCCCCATCCCCTCCACCCCTAACACGGAGCCCTGTCTTCAGGAGCCTGGCAACCTCATCTCCTACTGTGTGTTCCTAACTGTAGGAGCGGCGATGGCTTCCTGCCTCCGAGAGTCCCTCTGCACCTGTGCAGCCAAGCATTTTGGAAGCCAAGGTGGGTGGATCACCTGAGGTCAGGAGTTCAAGACCAGCCTGACCAACACGGTGAAACCCGGTCTTTATTTTTAAAAAAAAAAAAAAAAAAAAAAAGAGTTAAATGAGACAATATATGGTCCAGGTGCGATGGTTCATTCCTGTAATCCCAGCACTTTGGGAGGCTGAGGGGGGCAGATCACGAGGTCAGGAGTTTCAGATCAGCCTGGCCAACATGGCAAAACCCCATCTCTACTAAAAATACAAAAATTATATTACGCTTTGCTTAAAACGTCAAATGCATTGTGCATTGTATCCCATAATTTATCTGTGTTTCTCTCAATATGAACATAATGTTTCCCACAAATCTTGGCATGAATTTGAAGCTCTGTAAAGGTGTCCCACGTGTGTTCTGTAGCACCGTGGCTCACGGCTTAGTGTGCTGACCGGATTGTCCCTTGCAGCCATTGACCATGGGTACTAATCCACCGGGGCTGCGAATACAGAATACCATGGACCGGGGGGCTTAAACAACAGAAATGTATTTGCTCGCCGTTCTGGAGGCTGGAAGTTCAAGATCCAGATGCTGGCAAGGTTGGTTTCTCCCGAGGCCTCTCTTTGGTGTGCAGAAGGCTGTGTCCTCACGTGGCTGTTCCTCTGTGTGTGCACTCCTGCTGTCTCTTCTTACAAAGACACCCATCCTATTAGATTACGGCCCCATCCTTACAACCTCATTTAATTTTTTTGGGGGGGATGGAGTTTTGCTTTTGTCCCCCAGGCAGGAGTGCAATGGTGCGATCTCGGCTCACTACAACCTCCGCCTCCCAGGTTCAAGCGATTCTCCTGCCTCAGACTCCCGAGTACCTGGGATTACAGACGCCCAGCGCCACGCTCTGCTAATTTTTGTATTTTTAGTAGAGATGGGGTTTCACCATGTTGACCAGGCTGGTCTCGAACTCCTGACCTCAGGTGATCCACCCGCCTCAGCCTCCCAAAGTGCTGGGATTACAGGCATGAGCTACTGCACCCGGCAGACCTCATTTCATTTTAATCATCTCCTTAAAAGTCCCTTCTCCAAATGCAGTCACATTGCATGCCAGGGCTTTAACATTTGAATTTGGGGGCTGGAGGAGCCCACTTCAATGCATAAGACCATCCTTGTCATCTTTGGGCAGAATTGCAGATAATTCGTTCTCATTATAAAGATGATCTTTCTGGCCCAGCGCGGTGGCTCACCCCTATAATCCCAGCACTTTGGGAGACTGAAGCGGGCGGATCACGAGGTCAGGAGTTCCAGACCAGGTCAAGAGTTTCAAGATGGTGAAACCCCGTCTCTACTAAAACTACAAAAATTAGCCAGTCACGGTGGCAGGTGCCTACAATCCTAGCTACTCGGGAGGCTGAGGCAGGAGAATCGCTTGAACCCGGGCGGCGGAGGTTGTAGTGAGCTGAGATCGCACCACTGCACTCTAGCCTGGGGGACAAAAGCAAAACTCCATCCCCCCTCATTCAGTCAAAAAGACTGAATGAGGTTGTAAGGATGGGGCCCCTCCTTAACTATTCCAGCAGAGGTCTTTTAATTCAGAACTTTAGAAAGTAAACAGAATAATATGTTGAATCCCTAAATGAAATTAACCAAAGTCACTGTTTGGGGAAAATAAACCAAATTGAAAATAATATAAAACGATAACCACAGTGCAGAGATACCGTTGGTCTCTGGCCCAGCACCGTCGTTCTGATGCAGCCACAGCTCATACTGGTCTGGCTGCTTCTCTCTATTGCTGTTTTCCGCAGAGACATAATTGTTTACGGATCTTCTGCCTCCATCAATTGTATTCCTGTTTCCAGCGTTCCTGTTCCTAATTTCTATTGTAGAAATACTACAGAATTACCTAATACAAACGTGTCTGGTATGAAGCTACGGAGTATAAAAGGTTTTATGGCCGGGCGCGGTGGCGCGTGCCTGTAGTCCCAGCTACTCGGGAGGCTGAGGCGGGAGGATCGCTGGAGCCCAGGAGTTCTGGGCTGTAGTGTGCTGTGCCGATCGGGTGTCTGCACTAAGTTCGGCCTCAATATGGTGACCTCCCGGGAGCGGGGACCACCAGGTTGCCTAAGGAGGGATGAACCGGCCCAGGTCGGAAACGGAGCAGGTCAAAACTCCCGTGCTGATCAGTCGTGGGATCGCGCCTGTGAATAGCCACTGCGCTCCAGCCTGGGCAACATAGCAAGACCCCGTCTCTTAAAAAAAAAAGGTTTTATGGGCTGCCCAGATGTAGGGAGGGTCTTCTCATCTCACTTAGAAACTCCCCACCCTGGCAATATTTCATTATCAAACAGTCCCTCCAAGAGGTAAAGCAGCAACGGTCAAATGCTACCTCTTTTTTGAGATAGGATCTTGCTCTGTCACCTAGGCTGGAGTGCAGTGGTGCGATCTCCACTCAGCGCAACCTCAACCTCCTGGGCTCAGGGTACCCTCCCGCCTCAGCCTCCCAAGTAGTTGGGACTACAGGCGTGCATCCTCATCTCCACTAATTTTTATTTATTTTTTGTAGAGATGAGGTCTCACTTCGTTGCCATGGCTGGTCTCAAACTCCTGGCCTCAAGTCATCCTCCCGCCTTGACCTCCCAGTGTGCTGGGATTACAGGTGTGAGCCACCATGCCCGGCCCCTGATTTCATCTTCGACTTACCTTTTGTCTTTTATACTTTTAAATTAAGTTGGGTAAAGTAAAATATGTGGATTTCATGCTTTCACCAAAACAAGGTCTGGGGTGACCAGAGGAAGAAGCATTTGCTAAGCATGAGCACCATGCTAGGTGTCTTACTTATGTTACCTTTATTTGATAACCCCTGTGATGCTAAGAGACATTACCTTCGTCTGACAGCTGAAGACGCGGAGGTCCAGGCAGGAGAGCCGGGACGGAAGGACGGCATGCCCCGAGTCAGGGCCCACGTTCTTATCCCAAACCTAGATCCACAGATCTTTCTTTTTTTTTCATTTTTTAATTATCATTATTTTTTGTCTTCTTAATGGAGACTATACCAAGTAAAGGGCCCACGTCCTCATCCCAAACCTAGATCCACAGCTCTCTTCTGTTTCCTTGTCGGACTTAAAAAGTTTTATTAGCATCGCCAAGGACTCACCATTGATAAGTGATTGATAAGTGACAGTACATGAACTGGGGAAAAAATCAGGTCTCTGACCCCTAACTTGCAGTCAAACTTTAAAATGCAGCTCTCTCCCTTAAGATTCAAACTACTTTCTGGTTTTCTGTGTGAAAATCATTGTAAGCTAAGTGATTTTGTCCCCTGTATTGTTAGCTGCTGTGGTTTTTGTTTTGTTTTGTTTTTACATAGTTGATCAAAATATAACAGACCCATTTTTTTTTGAGATAGGATCTCCCTCTGTTGCCCAGGCTGGAGTGCAGTGGTTCGATCATGGCTCACCACAGCCTCAACCTCCCTGGCTCAATCGATCCTCCTGCCTCAGCCTCCCCAGTAGCTAGGACTACAGGTGTGTGGGCCACCATGCCCAGCTAAGTTTTGTATATTTTGTAGAGATGGGACAGTGTTTTGCCACATTGCCCAGGCTGGTCTCCAACTCCTGGGCTCAAGCGATCCACCTGCCTCAGCCTCCCAAAGTGCTGGGATTACAAGCATGAGGCACCTTGGTAAAGTATTCAAAATCTAGTTTCTCAGGCTGGGCGCGGTGGCTCACGCCTGTAATCCCAGCACTTTGGGAGGCCGAGGCGAGTGGATCACGAGGTCAAGAGATCAAGACCATCGTGGCCAACATGGTGAAACGCCATCTCTACTAAAAATACAAAAATTAGCTGGGCATGGTGGTGCGCACCTGTAGTCCCAGCTACTCGGGAGGTTGAGGCAGGAGAATTGCTTGAAGCCAGGAGGCGGAGGCTGCCGTGAGCCAAGATCGCTCTATTGCACTCCAGCCTGGGTAATAAAAGCGAAACTCCGTCTCAAAAAAAAAAAAAAAAAATCTAGTTTCTCAATAGGAGGAAAATGGCAACTCACTCTGGCCTCATAAGAAGTTACCCAAGGGGCAGCCTCTCCTTCAGCGGCCGGGAGCCAAGGTTGCCTGATTCTTTCCGGGATCCGGCTGGCCACTGGCTGCTGAGCCAGAGGTGGCAAGTGGTGTGATCTCAGCTGGACACATGCTGACTCTGCAGTACACTGAGGCATAGGACACTCCCAATGCTCCCTGTTAAAAAAAAACAAACTGAACAAACCTATTTCCCTAGTCTTTTTTTTTTTTTTTTGAGACGGTGTCTTGCTCTGTCTCCAGGCTGGAGTGCAGTGGTGCAGCCTCGGCTCACTGCAACCTCCACCTCCTGGGTTCAAGCGATTCTTCCACCTCAGCCTCCTGAGTAGCTGGGACCACAGCCGCGTGCCACTATGCCCGGCTAATTTTTGTATTTTTAGTAGAGACGGGGTTTCACCATATTGGCCAGGATGCTCTCAATCTCTTGACCTCGTGATCCGCCTGCCTCGGCCTCCCAAAGTGCTGGGATTACAGGCGTGAGCCGCCGTGCCCGGTCTTTTCCCTAGTCTGAGAAAGGCTTATATTTAGCATAGTTTGAAAAAGAGAAATTGCCGGGTGCGGTGGCTCACGCCTGTAATCCCAGCACTTTGGGAGGCCGAGGTGGGTGGATCACGAGGTCAGGAGTTCAAGACCAGCCTGGCCAAGATTGTGAAACCCTGTCTCTACTAAAAATACAAAAATTAGCCGAGTGTGGTGGTGGGTGCCTGTAATCTCAGCTACTCAGGAGACTGAGGCAAGGAACTGCTTGAACCTGGGAGGCAGAGGTTGTAGTGAGCCAAGAATAATATCTATATTCATATATATATATTGACTTCTGTAATCTTTTTTCTCTTTGGCAAAATTGAGATTAAAATTTTGTTATCAGATCTGGGTGTGGTAGCTCATGCCTATAATCCCAGCCTTTTGGGAGGCCAAGGGGGGCGGATCACCTGAGATCAGGAGTTCAAGACCAGCCTGGCCAACGTGACGAAACCCAAAATTACAAAAATTCGCTGGGCGTGGTGGTGTACACCTGTCATCCCAGCTACTGGGGAGGCTGAGGCAGGCGAATCACTTGAACCTGGGAGGTGAAGGTTGCAGTAAGCCGAGATCGCACCATTACACTCCAGCGTGAGTGACAGAGAGAGACTCTGTCTCAAATAAATAAATAAATAAATAAATAAATAAATAAAAGGCTGGGCACAGTGGCTCATGCCTGTAATTCTAGCACTTTAGAAGGCCAAGGTGGGTGGATCACCTGAGGTCATGAATTTGAGACCAGCCTGGCCAACGTGGTGAAACCCTCATCTCTGCAGAATCAGCCGGGCGTGGTGGCACACGCCTGTAGTCCCAGCTACTCGGGAGGCTGAGGCAGGAGAATCGCCTGAACCCAGAAGGCGGAGGTTGCAGTGAGCTGAGATCACGCCATTGCACTTTAGCCTGGGCAACAAGAGCAAAACTTCATCTCAAAAAAAAAAAAAAGACGTCTTACTATTACTTGGACTAAAAAAAAAATTGTTATCAGGATTCTTTGATTATAAGCAACAGGAATGGATTCTGGCTAACTTGACTGGGAAAGAGGAGGGCAAAGGAAGGCACGCAGGGAGGAGTGGGGAGCTCCGGCCTGAGCGGAAAAGATCGGAGGGTGGGGGAAGAGGTGGGTGGAGGGTGGGGGTGTGGGTTGGGGGGGGGGGCGGGGGGGGGGGGGTGGGGGCGGGGGGGTGGGGGGGGGGGGGGGGGCCGGGGGCCGCGGCGGGGCGCGGGCGGCGCGCCGGGTGGCGGGGGGCGTGCAGGGAGGAGGGGGGA
>CAUYLG010024139.1:0-16720 GCA_963573385.1 Cacajao melanocephalus
TCATCAGATTCAGCAGGGTTGAAATGAAGGAAAAAATGCTAAGGGCAGCCAGAGAGGTCGGGTTACCCACAAAGGGAAGGCCATCAGACTCAGCGACTCTCTCAGCAGAAACCCTACAAGCCAGAGGAGAGTGGGGGCCAATATTCAATATCCTTAAAGAAAAGAACTTTCAACCCAGAATTTCATATCCAGCCAAACTAAGCTTCATAAGTAAAGGAGAAAGAAAATCCTTTATGGACAAGCAACTGCTGAGAGATTTTATCACCACCAGGCCTGCCTTACAAGAGCTCCTGAGAGGAAGCACTAAATATGGAAAGGAACAACCAGTACCAGCCACTGCAAAAATGTACCAAATCGTAAAGACCAACAACACAATAAAGAAACTGCATCAACTTATGGGCAAAACAACCAGCTAGTATCAAAATGCCAGCTAGTATCAAAATATACATAACAGTATTAACCTTAAATGTAAATAGGCTAAATGCCCCAATCAAAAGATACAGACTGGCAAATTGGATAAAGAGCACACCCATTGGTGTGCTCTATTCAGGAGACCCATCTCACATGCAAAGACACACATAGACTCAAAATAAAGGGATGGAAGAAGATTTACCAAGCAAATGGAGAGCAAAAAAAACCAGGGGTTGCAGTCCTAGTCTATGATAAAACGGACTTTAAACCAACAAAGAACAAAAGAGACAAGGGCATTACGTAATGGTAAAGGGATCAATGCAACAAGAAGAGCTACCTATCCTAAACATATGTGCACCCAATACAGGAGCACCCAGATACATAAAGCAAGTTCTTAACTATCTATGAAGAGACTTAGACTCCCATACAATAATAGTGGGATACTTTAACACTCCACTGTCAATATTAGACAGGACTTGATTTCCAGGACTTGAACTCAGATCTGGACCAAGCACACCAGTAGACATCTACAGAACTCTCCACTCCAAATCCACAGAATATACATTCTTCTCAGCACCACATCAGACTTACTCTAAAATTGACCACGTAATTGGAAGTAAATCACTCCTCAGCAAATGCAAAACATCAGAAATCATAACAAACAGTCTCTCAGACCACAGAGCAATCAAATTAGAACTCAGGATTAAGAAACTCACTGAAAACCACACAACTGCATGGAAACTTAACAACATGCTCCTGAATGACTACTGGATAAATAATTAAATGAAGGCAGAAATAAAGATGTTCTTCAAAACCAATGAGAATGAAGATACAATGTACCCGAATCTCTGGGACACATTTAAAGCAGTGTCTAGAGTTTATAGACTCTATAGCAGTGTATAGTACTAAATGCCCACATGAGAAGTGAGGAAAGATCTAAAATCAATACCCTAATGTCACGATTAAAAGAGCTAAAGAAGCAAGATCAAACAAATTCAAAAGCTAGCAGAAGACAAGAAATAACTAAGATCAGAGCAGAACTGAAGGAGATAGAGACACAAAAAACCCTTCAAAGAATCAATGAATCTAGCAGCTGGTTTTTTGAAAAGATCAACAAAATAGACTGCTAGCCAGACTAAAAACAAAGAAAAGAGAACAATAGAATAGATGCAATAAAAAATGATAAAGGGGATATCACCACCAATTCCACAGAAATACAAACTTCCTTCAGAGATTACTACAAACAACTTTATGCACATAAACCAGTAAATCTAGAAGAAATGGATAAATTCCTGGACACTTACACCCTCCCAAGACTAAACCAGAAGTTGAATCCCTGAATAGACTAATAACAAGGTTTGAAATTGAGGCAGCAATTAATAGCCTACCAATCAAAAAAAAGTCCAGGTCCAGATGGGTTCACAGCCGATTTCTACCAGACATACAAAGAGGAGCTGGTACCATTCCTTCTGAAACTATTCCAAACAATACAAAAAGAGAGAATCCTCTGTAACTTATTTTATGAGACCAACATCATCCTGCTGCCAAAACCTGGCAGAGACACAACTAAAAAAGAAAATTTCAGGCCAATATCCACGATGAACATCGATGCAAAAATCTTCAATAAAATACTGGCAAACTGAATGCAACAGCACATCAAAATGCTTAATCCATCATGATCAGGTAGGCTTCAACCTGGGGATGCAAGGCTGGTTCAACATATGCAAATCTATGAATGTAATCCATCACATAAACAGAACCAAAGACAAAAACCACATGATTATCTCAATAGATGCAGAGAAAGCCTTCAACAAAATTCAACAGCCCTTTATGCTAAAAACTCTCAATAAACTAGTTATCAGTGGAATGTATCTCAAAATAATAAAAGCTATTTAACACAAACCCACAGCCAATATCATACTGAATGGCCAAAAACTGGAAGCATTCTCTTTGAAAACTGGCACTAGACAAGGATGCCCTCTCTCACCATTCCTATTCAACATAGTATTGGAAGTTCTAGCCAGAGCAATTAGACAAGAAAAAGAAATAAAGGGTATTCAATTAGGAAAAGAGGAAGTCAAACTGTCTCTATTTGCAGACAACATGATTGTATATTTATAAGACCCCATCATCTCAGCCCAAAATCTCCTTAAACTGATAAGCAACTTCAGCAAAGTCTCAGGATACAAAATCAATGTGCAAAAATTACAAGCATTCTTATACACCAATAACAGACAAACAGAGAGCCAAAACATGAGTCAACTCCCATTCACAATTGCTACAAAGAGAATAAAATACCTGGGAATACAACTAACAAAGGATTTGAAGGACCTCTTCAAGGAGAACTACAAACCACTGCTCAAGGAAATAAGAGAGGACACAAACAAATGGAAAAACATTCTATGTTCATGGTTAAGAAGAATCAGTATCGTGAAAATGGCCATACTGCCCAGAGTAATTTATAGATTCAATGCTATCCCCATCAAGCTACCATTGACTTTCTTCACAGAACTGGAAAAAACCACCTTAAACTTCATATGAAACCTAAAGGGAGCCCACATAGCCAAGACAATCCTAACCAAAAAGAACAAACTGGAGTCATAACGCTACCTGACTTCAAACTACACTACAAGGTTACAGTAATCAAAACAGCATGGTACTAGTACCAAAACAGAGATATAGACCAATGGAACAGGACAGAGGCCTTGGAAGTAATGCTGCACGTCTACAACCATCTGATCTTTGACAAACCTGACAAAAACAAGCAATGGGGAAAGGATTCTCTGTTTAATAAATGGTATTGGGAAAAACTAGCCATGTGCAGAAAGCTAAAACTAGACCCCTTCCTTAGACCTTATACAAAAATTAACTCCAGTGGATTAAAAGATATAAATGTAAGACCTAAAATCATGAAAACCCTAGAAGAAAACCTAGGCAATGCCATTCAGGACATAGGTATAGGCAAGGACTTCATGACTAAAATACCAAAAGCAATGGCAACAAAAGTCAAAATAGGTAAGTGGGATCTAATTAAACTTAAGAGCTTCTGCACAGCAAAAGAAACAGTCATTAGAGTGAACTGGCAACCAATGGAATGGGAAAATTTTTTTGCAATCTACCCATTTGACAAAGGGCTAATATCCAGAATCTACAAAGAACGTAAACAAATTTACAAGAAAAAAACAACGCCATCAAAAAGTGGGCAAAGGATATGAACAGACACTTTTCAAAAGAAGACATATTTGAGGCCAAAAACATATGAAGAAATGCTCATCATCACTGGTCATTAGAGAAATGCAAATCCAAACCACGTTGAGATACCATCTCATGCCAGTTAGAATGGCAATCATTTAAAAATCTGGAGACAACAGATGTGGAGAGGATGTGGAGAAATAGGAATGCTTTTACACCGTTGGTGGGAATGTAAATTAGTTCAACCATTGTGAAGGACAGTGTGGCGATTCCTCAAGGACCTAGCAATAGAAATTCCATTTGACCCAGCAATCCCATTACTGGGTATATACCCAAAGGATTATAAATCATCCTATTATAAAGACACATGCACATGTATGTTCATTGCAGCACTGTTTACAATAGCAAAGACTTGGAACCAACCCAAATGCCCATCAGTAATAGACTGGTTAAATAAAATGTGGCACATATACACCATGGAATACTATGCAGTCATAAAAACGGTTGGGTTCATGTTGTTTGCAGGGACATGAATGAAGCTGGAAACCATCATTCTCAGCAAACTGACACAAGAACAGAAAACCAAACACCGCATGTTCTTACTTATAAGCGGGTGTTGAACAACGAGAACACATGGATACAGGGTGGGAATGTCACACAGTGGGGTCTGTTTGGGGGTGGGAGGCCTAGGGGAAGGATAGCAGGGGGTGGGGAGATTGGGGAGGGATAACATTAGGAGAAATACCTAATGTAGGTGACAGGGGGGATGGATGCAGCAAACTACCATGCCATGTGCATACCTATGTAACAATCCTGCACTATCTGCACATGTACCCCAGAACTTAAAGTATAATAATAACCATTGTTATTACGGTTCTATAAATATTTTTTCAAATTCTAGAGACATCAACTTTTGTATTAGGAAAAAATTATGGAAGTATCAAAGCCCAGTGCACTTGGTAAAAATAAATGATAATAACAATGTATAGATATGACTACAGTGAAAAATAGACAATAAAATTGTTTTTATGATTTGGTTTTACACTTTATTTTCTTCATCCAAAATACCATGTACAGTTTTATTTCCTTTTAAGTCTGATTCATTGAGTTAACATTTTCTAATTTTTAGGAAGCTATTATTTCTAAGAGAACTATTACTCTTATATAGTCTTGCCTCTGGCATGTACACGTTTCTCTATAAAAGATGGCAAGGGGAGAGATTCAGTACACTGACATTGCCTTATCTATCCCA
This sequence comes from Cacajao melanocephalus, assembly GCA_963573385.1. Lineage (NCBI taxonomy): Eukaryota > Metazoa > Chordata > Mammalia > Primates > Pitheciidae > Cacajao > Cacajao melanocephalus. Next base: position 4,856 of record CAUYLG010024139.1, read on the forward strand.
GTGCAAAGGAGTTTTCCTATGACTTTTAGGAATCTTTTTCAGTTCCTCCCTTATTTTGCTGCCTAGCATGCAGGGGGATGATTTAATGAAATACCTGACAGCGGAAGCTTTTGTAACAGCATTGCTAACTGGGGCAAGATAGTTTAGTTGCTAAATGACACTAATACATGAAGTATACCTGATTAGCAATTGCATCCTAAGTAAGTCCCTTCACTTTGCTTATGAATTTATTTATAAACAAGATAAAGAAAAATGAAATGACTCCTTTATTCTTTCAAGAGTTAATAAAATGATGCCTGAAAAACATTTTGGGATCCATGTAAGTCATCATAAATCATCAAAAAATCAATAATTTTGCTTTATGTGTCTAATACAATTAACTGAAACTATGGTCATCTTAGACTTAAAGTTCAAAACTGTAGTCTCTAGCCAGACGCAGAATTATTTAAACCTCATTCTTCCTCTCCCACACTTCAAATGAAATCTTTCCAGTTTGTTTTTAATAGCTAGATAGCTAAAATGTTATTTTATTTATAGGGATTGGTGATAAACATTTGCTTGATTATGCTTTGTTGAATTAGTGAAATATAGCCACAGTTCCTGTACCCTTCTTAAAGATTTAGGGATTGTTCAGTTCCTACAACTTGGAGAAAAACTTAATGCTGATAAGTACAACGCTTTTTCAAAGTTTTGTGCAAAGTGAGAAGAGGATCCTGTAAGTATTGTGCAAATTACCAACCAGGCAAACCAGAAAAGCCAGACAGCCCTAAGAGACACAGACCTGTGGCATAGTCCTAACTTTTGTATCAAATTAGCTATTGGTAATTACTGAAAATTCTCATACACCTTTAAGGCCCCATAAATCACTGTATCCACATTCATTCATTTCCTTCTTCAACCCCAAACTAATAAGAAGAAAGTAACCTCTTCAAATCTTGGGAAGGTGAAAGAATTCTGAGAGAGGAATTGAAAAGCCAAAGGAGCTGAGAGGAACTGTGAGGTTTCTATAGGTTCTTGTTCAAAAAGGGGCAGTCACAGAAATATGCCTTAAACTTCTAAGAGACCTGACAGAGATTTGGACTAAGAAAGGTTACATTGCATTTGTAAATTATGTGTATGGACTTGAGATACAGGTATGTGAGACAAGATAAACAGTGCTGTGTGTTACTTATATCCAAATTGTTAACACTTTAAGAGAAGAATAAATGCTTTCTATTTAAAATAATGGTTAATGCTTTTGTTATAACTATTTGAATATTTTTTGAAATTTCAAAAACTGTGCAAAATACTTTTGAATTCAACATTATGTTAATAGATCTATAATTATTCTTTTTAAAGTTGGATGTGCTGTGCAATGGTGAAATTATGGGGAAGGATCATACTATGGAATTCATCTACATGACAAGATGGCGACTAAGAGGCGAAAACGTAAATTGCTTTTATATTTACTATGTGTATATTTAGTTATATGCCATTATGTTACTCAACTTTTTAACAATATTAGGAATTAAAAAAGATAAACTAGCTTGGGAGAGAGAATAAACTGATTCCTCTTGTTACTGTTTCTCCTAGTACTCTGAAAATTGGTCCCATGTATAAAATCAAGGTCTGTGGTAAATGTGGTTTTATCAGATTTAAAGTGAGATTAAAACCCCATCTAAATTATGTTCAGGACTCTACTAACCAAGACAGAGAAGATAACATATTTTTTTAAACCCAATAAATTATTGGAACATTTATGTATATGGAATGGGAGGGAGGGAAACTAAGTTCTGCCCTGACTAATATGATTAATGGTTGATAAGAAAGTTTATTTTTGGTTGTGATAGAGGGGACAGATAGGGTAGAATCTAAATAATCTTCTTTCAGGTACCTCCTTTTCATTGAAAATACAAACTCGGACTTAAGGGTAAGTGAGTTTACAGTGCTTTCTGATGCCAGAATTAGATTATTGTGCCTTAGGCTCTAAGCAGTATGGGAGAAATGATTCAAAGGAGAAAACCGAAGAAAATCCAAAAGACGTATTTTGTATTTTGAACTATATCTTTGATTCTGGTTTGTAGGACTGATATATGAGACTGAGATATGAGACTAAGGAATACAATAGTAACTTAGGTTCTACTAAGTTCTATAGTAGTAACTGTAACTTAGGTTCAAGCATGGGATATTAGGGAAATTTGAGGTACCTAGGGATTGTAGGACTGACATATGAGACTAAGGAATACGGTAGTAATGCTATCAGAAATTATCTTCATAATCTGAGTGCATAAGTAAACGTGAATTAAGATTGACTAGAAGGTTGGACTAGATACCTTTTAAGATTATCTTTTGGATTTCTAAAATTATCTTCTGTGGTATTTATGATACAATATGTCATACTTTTAAACTGTAGTTTATTCTGTAAACTAGATTTACATTTTCTGAAATGTAAATGAAAATGTAAATTATAAAAAATAACATAACATTAAGAAATTTAACCTCACACAAGAATAAGTAATATAGAATCCAGATATAATGATGGTTGCCATGTTACAGTATTTCAAAAATGTATTTATATTGAATGTAAACATCTGTGGAATTGTTACAAAACAAGCCTCAAAAACTCATTGTCTTATGGGTAAGATACTTGGCTCTTCTGCAGAAGAAATGTCTCAATATGATATAATAATAAATGAAGCACCTAAATTTGTAAATCAGAAGGATTTTTTCCTACTTGAGACATAGGAAAAACCCTGGGTAAAGCCTTTCTTTCTTTCTTTTTTTTTTTTTTTTTTTTTTTTTTTTAGATGGAGTTTCGCTCTTGTTACCCAGGCTGGAGTGCAATGGCAAGATCTTGGCTCACTGCAACCTCCGCCTCCTGGATTCAAGCAATTCTTCTGCCTCAGCCTCCTGAGTAGCTGGGACTACAGGCATGCACCACCATGCCCAGCTAATTTTTGTATTTTTAGTAGAGACGAGGTTTCACCATGTTGACCAAGATGGTCTCGATCTCTTGACCTCATGATCCACCTGCCTCAGCCTCCCAAAGTGCTGAGATTATAGGCGTGAGCCATGGTGCCCGGCCCAAAGCCTTTCTTATGAGACTGATTGCTTTCGCTAATAGCGGAAAGCAAGAAGGAAAAAATACATTCTAATACCAGCCACCAAATAGTGTGTGCCCTTGAAGAACTCATCAAACATCTATGTGGCTCATGTTTTTAAAAATCTAACTACCTTTGTATTTGGTAAATTACAACCTGCCTTTCTGTGACATTTTATAATGTTTTAAATGACTGTACATGTTATCAATCACCCTCAGTTAATCCCTACAACCAAAATGTTCTAGGTACCAGGTACAGATTGCATAGGTAGTAAATTTCTTTTTTACCTAACACAGTTGAGGAATGGATATTATGATATTATACATAATACTGTATTAAATGTAACTTCAGCTTTCTTTGATAGTTTAGCAAGCATTGCAGTGTGTTTTAGTGCTTGAAATCATCTTGATGAATAGACTTGCCTTAAGGTTAAAGAGATGTAAGTGGACATCCACTGCATGACCTCTATGAGTGGTCACTTGTTCTTTACAAGATCTCTTCCCAAAGTTCCTCCAGCTGCCATTATTTTAATGTCAAAGTATGAAAGAGCTCATTCATAGGCATTTTTTAGTAAGAGACTATGATTTAAATCAGTCCTTAATGTAATTATATTTCTGATTATGTATTTGTGAATAGTTTAAATGTTTTGGTTGTTTAAGGCCTATTTTAGTAAAAGTACAAAAAGTGGTTCAGTAGCTATGGTTTATCATTCAGGTGAAAACTAAACCAATAAACAGAAAAATTACTACCTTTTACACTTAGTGCAACAGTAAAGCAATATATTAGCCCATTTCATTTGTTGGTGTAACAAACCTGTTTTTTGGTTACTCTCCTCCAAACCTGTTTCACCCTCAGTCATCACAACCTCAATAATTCTAAGATTGGTAGCTCCATTTTTCCAGTTGCTCAGATCAAAATCCCTGAAGTCAGCACTGACTGCCTTCTTTTTCTTTCATCCGTCCTTAGCAAATTCTGTAACCTTTACCATCAAAATATACATTCAGAATCCAGCTGTCTCTCACTTACCTCCACTTCACTACTGGTCCAACCCACCATAGCCAGTCTCCTAGCAAGGCCATGCCACCACACTTGCCCCACCTCTGTCTTCACTTCACAATCCTCTTAAAACAAGTTAGAACATTCCCACTCCATTCTCCAATTCCTTTAGTAATGTTTAATTTAGGAAAAATCAGAGTCTTTCTAGAGACCTACATATGTGGCCACCATACAGTCTCCCTAGATACTCTCTCACCTCATTGTTTACTCTGCCTCCCTGGCCTCACAGCACTCCAGCCACACTGGCCTGTTTCCTTAACCACACCTGGCTTGCCCTCACCTCCCACGGTATCCACCTAACTGGTTTCCTTTACCCCCTTCACTTAAGTAACTTTGCTTCTATGTCACCTTCTCAGTGAGGCCTCTGACCTCCTCTAAAATTATAACCCCCTCTACCGATGGCATTCTTACTCCCTTTTCATGCCTTATTGTTTTCCATAGTATTTCTTGCCACCTCTGACATATTATGCCTCTTATTTATATGTTTATTGTTTGTCCCCCAATTAAAATGTAATCCGAGGACAGGGATTTTTGTTTGTTCACTGCTAAATCTCCAGCACCTAGAGCCGTGCCCAGCATATATACTCAATCAATACTTGTTCAAAGAGTAAATTGAATGGAAATGTTATCTTTTATAAAGTAATGATTATGCAAAATATATCCTAAAAATAATTTTATTTAAATCTCAGCTTCCTATTTGTTTCTGTTAAATAAATTTTAAATTTTTGTTCAGCTTCCAATTACGAATTATTATAATATTAACAGATGAATTCTGACAGTTGAGTAACGTGGACAAATGCAGCAGTATCACTAGAACAATCATTTCTTGATTAAGCTCATATAGCATATTATTGTGATCACATCCCTTCTCATTTCATCATCCACTGCCAGCAAGATGCCAGGATGTCTGAAGAGCTCTTACTAGTCTACTTACCAGCTAACTAGCTCTGCCTTAGACTGCAGTCAGCTTATTTCCTAAACTAATGACCACCATGTGGTTCTTTTACTTGTCTCTATTACTTTTTGGTATTAAAAATTTTAATCTACCTGAGATTAATTTAGTTCTACAAAAACACAAGGTTAAGATTCTAATTTATTTCAAATTACTTTTAAATCAAAAATGCAATGTATTGAGTAATCCATATTTAACCTTATTGTTTTGAGATGTCACCATGTCTATGCATATGTGTGTGTGTGTGCATATGTGTGTGTGTATATATGTTCCTAGAGATTGTTTTGTTCTTGTGAGCAGGTCTTATTCTGTACCAGCATTACACATCACCTAGCTTTTATAAAGATCTGACCACCCCTATCTAAAACCCTCTGGTTGTCTACTTTCTTTGGGATAAATTTGGATGAAGTTTAAACATGTTTTATAGTGCAAGTAGTTGGGCCTTCTAGGTTGCTTTATAATGTGTATTAGTACCTGTTAGGGCAAAATCCCCAATTATTCTTTTGAAAATTGTGTTGGCTAGTTTTACCCATTTATTCTTCAAGATGAGCTTTAGAATGGGATTGTGACTGGCACTGGGTTATTTCTAGATTGATTTGGCTGGAATTGGCATCTTTGCGGTTTTTTATTCTATTTGGTACTATGGGATGTCTCCTCATCTATTCTACATATTGGGAATAAGTCTGTCATTTTCTTTCCTCCTCATATTGGATACCACTCTCTGACCCCTGGAGTCTTTCATCTCCAACAAGGGTACTCCGAATTCAGATCACCCCTTTACCTCTTCCTACTTCTAGCCTCTTAGGAAGAATCTCAGGAGAATTGATTTTGCCTCAATTTCTCAAGTATAGTGGGGTATTTCTGTGCACCATACAGATTCTGTGCCACTGTTCTCCTTTATCTTGGGGCAGTTCCACTTGAGGTTTAGCCTGTTTTCTATGGTCCCTGCCCACTCTAGATCCTTGTCTCTACTGTGATGCATTTTTGAAAGATTTTTATCTTTAGGAATCAAAACAAACAGCTGGTCAGACTTAGCTCTTGAAATTTTTTCATTTCATATCAGTATTGCCACCTCAAGATTCTGTACTCAAGCTTAACGTTAATCTTTTTCTTATTAGTGGGAGAAAAAAGAAAAAAACAGTGCTTCTCAATCTTTAATGCAAATGTAAATCATCTGAGGATCTTGGCAAAATACAGATTCTGACTCAGTAGGTCTGGGAGTGAGGCTTAAGATACTGTATTTCTAGCAAACTCCCAGGAGCTGCTAATGCATCTGATCTTTGAACCATCCTTTGAATAATAGTGTTTCAGGAGATGTGGTCTATGACTACTGACTTTCCCTGTAGTTTCCACATCTATAAATTGAGGATGCAGAATTACAGAATCAGATCTCAGTTTGGAAGGGACTTATGTCATCTAATCTGTCATCAATGTAATACTTGGATTTTCTTTACAATATTCATGCCCAGGGGTCATCACATTTTTTGAAACATAAATGGAACCATACGTATTGTTTTACAACTTTTTTTAAATTTGAGAATGTGTCTTGTGCAGAGTCAGTAAACTTTGAAACAATTTTTTAATACATTAATAATATTACATTTGTGTGGCTGTAGCATAATTTAATTAACACAGTCCTTTGGTGGACATTTAGATTTTTTTTCAAATTTTTGACATTACAAGCAAGGTTTTCTAGTACATAGGTCTTTTTACACATATGCAAGCATATCCATTGGCTAGATTCTTAGAAGTGGATTTTCAATAGAGTATGCATGTTTTAAATGTTGATAGATACAAATTGTCTCTGAAAAGGTTTTAGTGGATATTATTTGAAATTTATAATAATACCAATAATGTATGAGAGTGCCCATTTTTTGACATTTTCATCAACACTGCATATTATCAATTTTATATTTCTTCTGTGAACTTACCTTTCATATTCATTGCCTTGATTTTTTTTCATGATATTTATCTTTTTCTTATTGAATTCTAGGAGCTCTTCATGTGTTCTGAATATGAATCTTTGGCTATTATGAGTTACAGCTATTTTCTTCCAGTTGTATCCTGCTTCCTAGTTTTGCCTCAGTTTTCAGTTTTTGTATTCTTTAAAATTTGGGTAAAACTATACTTTAGTATACTAAAGTGTTTTGTAGAGTGTCTGACATGATAAATGTTATTTTATTAGTAGCTTATGTACATTCACCTTCATTATGATTATAATTTTCTCCTCCTTCACTTAGTTTCATACCTGAGAGCTTATTGTCAGTATCTCTATCTAGCCTTAGCTTTCATCATGGACTCATGTTCTTCCTGCTCACCTTTTCTTGGGTAGTTCTCAGTACAGCCACCTTTCCCAGATCATCCTGATTTAGTTTTATGTCTTCCAGCCACCTCTGCCAGTCCAGCACCTAAAGTTATTGCACCATGCTTGTCTTCTTTTGCTTTATTTGCATTAGCAGGTAGTTGTAAGAAAAGCAAGTGTGGACATCTTGACTGATACCAAAGAGATCAATAGGAAAAAAAAAAGAGAATCACTTAGTAAAATTGCCACTTTACTGCTTACTCTTGTTGAACCCTGTTTAGGATTTTCAGCGTTAGGCAGAGTCTGATAGACCAGAGCTTGGTGACTCTTCAGAGACAAAGGAGAAGGTTGCTAAAGGATAGCAGAGCTGAGCCTGCCTTACAGCATGTCAATGAACAAAGTACCCCAAATTAAGAACTGACTGCTAGAGAAAAAAATTACTAAAGTATTTTGGGAAAATAGAAAATTTCTTAAATTTTATTTTAAAGGCTACAAATATATTTGTTTTAATCAATGCTTATTTAAATACTCTTTCAATGTATATCTTTAAAAAACCTACTTTGCTATGTTAGAAATATCCTGGTTAATTTGTACCTTACATTTTTTATGTATTTAATTTTTCTTCCATTTTGAAGAGTAGGCAATGTTGAATTCATATATGCATAATTTTACAGAATACATTTTATGTTTTATAGTCCAATTACAATTAAAATTATATTTAATAATAGTTTAGCATAATATTTAAAAATTAGAATTTGGGAATGATTTTTTAATGTGAATAAATTGTTTCAAAGTAGTAGGTTTACAAATGAATCTACTAGTTTTAAAGCGTGTTCTCTCATTGCTTTACTCATAAAACATCTCAGTGGCTGATGTGTGCCAGTTCTGGGCCTTAGCTATTAAGATCACTGTGACTAAAATATAGATTCAAGGAGCTCACAATCTAATGCTAATCTAATCTGAGCAATATAAAGCAATATAAATAACCTACTATAAAACAGAAAGTAGATGCCTTATAGGTTGAGCAGAATTCCGTGTCCCTCTCAGAGCTCTGATCTCCTTGAACAGTATTACTTTCAAGGGAAGTTGAAGAAGAGATCTAGGAGAGAGTGATCACAGGAAAGGACGGAAGAAAGAGGATGTCCCTCGTGTATGCAAGAAGTGAGGTTTTCCCAGGAAATAGTATTTGAAAAGGTTCTGGAAAGGAGAGGCCACCATTTTCGCATTTGCAGAATATTAAACAAAACTCATATGTAGATGCTAAAATTACTTCAAGCTAAATTGTACCAATTACTAAGTTATTAAAGTCTTTTTTTTCAAAAACAACCACCATTTTCTTGGAAAGTGTTTATTTACCATTAATCATGTTGACTCTTGTGTTTGACGTTAAAATATTTTAAATAATCAATTTTAAATATGTGTCCAGTTGTGGATGCCTCTTATCTGATGAGTTCATCTCCTCCGCAGTTTCGGTGTCTGAACTGCTCAGCTTCGCAAGTCTGCTCTCAGGATGGCCCTTTGTATCAGGTAAGAGGCACTCACGACTGTACATATGACCATCATGACACCATGGCGGTGAGCACGTTCATCCCAGACTCAATTCCTAAGACATTTGACTTTGTAAAACTAATTGTTATTGGAGCTACAAAAAACTTATCTTTTCAACTTATATACCCAAGATTTCCCATTATTTATTTCTCCTGAATTATCTATTTAATTTTACTGAACTAAAAATGAAATTAGAAATGTTAAGGCTATTATTTATGAGTCAGGAATTTTTAATAATTACTGCTTTCAGTCCTTGAGAAATCTCTGCTCAAGATTGGATTGAGACGTTACTTTCTTTGCAGAAATGTTATTTTTTAGTGAATCATTCAACCATAAGTGAAATATAAAATGCCAAATTAGGTGAATCTAAATAACAGCTTGCTTATTAGCCCTTCCCTAAGTACTTTACTTGGGTTACTTCTTTAAAAATGATAGTGAACTAATTTAATAATGCACTAAGAAAACTTGAACATGTGTCTGAGGAAAGTTTATCTGATAAATTCTAAAAATTTGGGAAATAGATGAGGTTATAGTAAAGACTGTTGTTTGGTACAGACATGATTGATGATCAACTTTAATCCTGTGAATTGATTATAGCATTTCTTTAAAATATCCATTGTTGGGCCAGGCATGGTGGCTTATGCCTGTAATTCCATCGCTTTGGAAGGCTGAGGATAGAAGATTGCTTGAGGCCAGGAGTCAGCTCGGTGCGGTGGCTCACACCTGTAATCCCAGCATTTTGGGAGGCCAAGGTGGGCAGATCACCTGAGGTTGAGAGTTTGAAACCAGCCTGACCAACATGGAGAAACCACATCTCTACTAAAAATACAAAAGGTAGCCAGACGTGGTGGCACATGCCTGTAATCCCAGCTACTCAGGAGGCTGAGGCAGGAGAATTGCTTGAACCTGGGAGGCAGAGGTTGTGGTGAGCCGAGATTGCGCCATTGCACTCCAGCCCGGGCAACAAGAGCGAAACTCTATCTCAAAAAAAAAAAAAAAAAAAAAAAAATATATATATATATATATATATATATATAGCAAGACAAAATTTCTTAAAATAAATTTTAGGCCAGACACAGTGGCTTACGTCTGTAATCTCAGCAGTTTGGGAGGCTGAGATAGGCAGATTGCTTGAGTCCAGGAGTTCAAGACCAGCATGGACAACATGGTGAAACTCTGTATCTACAAAAAAAGTTACAAAAATTAGCTAGGTGTGTTGGTACACGCCTGTAGTCCCAGCTACTTAGGAGGTTGAGGTGGGAGGATTGCTTGAGCCCAGGAGGTAGAAGTTGCAGTGAACTGAGATTGTGCCACTGCACTCCAGCCTGGGTGACAGAACAAGACTCTGTCTCAAACAAACAAATAAATAATAAAATATCCATTGTTCTTTTATTTCAGTAATTAAAGAAGTTTTCATCTTTATTTCCTTGGAGCCAGGGAGAAAGGATAATTGTAATTATATAATAAACTTAACTGGCATACTTACCTCCAGTGTTACAGTTTTGGAGTTGGGACAAATGAATGTATATGTAGCATTAAAAGAATCACTTGAAATTGCTAATTGAAAATGTTTAATTAGCAGTTTATCTAGAATTTGCCTCAGCCTTTTTGTCAATGCTATGTTACGGGAATTCTCATGCCTTCATTAAAATATGTGCTTTTTGATACACACTCTTTAAATCCTAGCTTTTCAGAAATTTAGTTAGTAAATTTAACATCTCTGAAGGCCAAGTCAAGTCATGGAGGGAGCAAGATCATTCTTCTCTTTATGCAGATAAGGGTGAGGAGTAAATAATTTAATTGAGCTGGTGAGATTTGTGTATATCTGAGGTGTATAAATGTTTCAGCTGCTTTAGCCTCATAGCTGATTTGGGAATGCTGAATTGTAATGACAACACTGCCTGTAGCTATAACCTGTGCAATACATGGCTTTCTGCTTTTACTCATGGTATTGATGCCTATGTATTTCATTAGAAATGAAAATGTCCTTAAACCATGATCCAAAGTATTAGGGAAAAACTGGAGTGACACCAAATTTCTAAATCTATACAAATTTTCTTTTCTTTCTTCAACACCTCATTAATGGATTATAGTCCTGTAAGAAAATTGAATTTTTAGCTCATAAGAAGTACCTTTAACTTCCTGAAAGGATACCTAAATGCTTTTATAGTCACATTCTCAAATTTTTAGGAATAGATCATTTCTATGCTGTATCTATTGTGAATCACTAGAAAAGGTGGAATCTTTCCACTTTGCCATTCTTAAAATAGCAAAAACTGACAGGGAACCCACAATTAGAAAACTGGCACCAAATCTCATTTTGAATATAAATAGAAAGATAATAAATAATATACTAATATAGTAAGAGAATAGTAAACCAAGACCTAATATCATTTTTATCAGAAATGAAGGAATGACAGTATTGGGAGAAGGGGATTAAATATGTATATATTATATATATTTATATACATTTTATACATATATGCACTAAGTAAGAAAAATCATCAGGGCTGGGCACGGTGGCTCTCGCCTATAATCCCAGCACTGTGGGAGGCTGAGGCAGACAGATCACGAGGTCAGGAGTTCAAGACCAGCCAGGCCAACATGGTGAAACCCCGTCTCTACTAAAAATATAAAAATTAGCTGGGCATGGTGGTGGGCGCCTGTCATCCGGCTACTCGGAAGGCTGAGACATGAGAATCGCTTGAACCTGGGAGAGGCGGAGGTTGCAATGAGCCAGGATCGTGCCATTGCGCTCCAGTTTGGGTGACAAGAGTGAAACTCCATCTCAAAAATATGTAACTAAATAAATAAAGGTAGATTCAGGTGGAGAATTTTTCCATTACTGTTGTTAGTAGGAGTAATTTGGAATGTATGACACAAAATAAAGCATCTTGTTGCAGAGAGAACACTTTGTAAAAACCAGT
>CAUYLG010024140.1:0-64997 GCA_963573385.1 Cacajao melanocephalus
GAGGGAGGGTAGGGTGGTATGAAGGCAAAGGAAGGGAGGAGGAGGGAGGGGAGGAGGGTGGGAGGGAGTAGAAATGGGGGGGAGGGAGAGGAAAGAGGGAAGGAGGAGAGAGGAGGAAGGGGAAAGGTGTGAAGGGAAGGACTGAGGGGATGAAGGAGGGGAAGAGGGAGGGAGGGGAGGAGGGAGGGGAGGAGGGAGTGAGGGGAGAAGGGATCGGAGGAGGGAGTGAAGGGAGGGGGGGAGGAGGGTGTGAAGGGAGAAGGGAGGTGAGGAGGGAGTGAAGGGAGGAGGGAGTGAGGGAAGGAGGGAGTGGGGAGGAGGAAGGGGAGGAGGGAGGGGAGGAGGGTGTGAAGGGAGGAGGGAGTGGAGGGAGGAGGGTGAACTGGGAAATAGGGCTTTATTTTATTTTATTTTTATTTTTTAAATTTAGACGGGGTGTCTCCATGTTGGTCAGGCTGGTCTATGAACTCCCGACCTCAGGTGGTCCGCCCGCCTTGGCCTCCAGCGTGCTTGGATTACAGGTGGGAGCCACCACACCGGGCCGGAAATAGGGCTTTATACCTGTTCCTCTCCCGCACCGACTGCAGGGGCTGCAGGAGTCTTGGGTCCAGGCTGAGGTTTCAAGGGCCTGGCTGGACCTGGACGGGGGGTGGAGATTTTAACGTTATTCGCGGGGAGAAAGGGATACATTTTTATTTTCAAGGCCAGTGATCCAGCCCATGGGAAACGCCCCAACCCCTAGGGCTAGGTGCAGACCCTGGGTCCAAACTTTGCAGGTCGGGGGATGGACAGAGGTCGGGCTCCCACCCAGAGTGGAGCCCGAGACCTGCCCAGGCCCCAGCACCCCGTGACCCCGCCACCTGATCTTGCCTGGCTGAGATGGGGCTTCTGAAAGCTGCTGGCAGCAGGGCAGGCAGCGGATTGAGTCCAATTTATTCTGTAATGAGAAATTTCTCCCCGCATATTTTTAGCTTCCTCCCGGTGTCTCGGCCTTTGAAGGCTGAGGGGCTGCGGGATGCTGATCCCAAGCCCTGTGGCCTGGCCCTGTGGGCAGTGGGCAGAGTGCTGGGCATAGGCTGGGGGCCAGCGCTGGGCTTGGGCTGGACAAGCCCATTCCTGAGTCTCGGGCAGACCCAGGGCCCAGAAGTGCAGAGGAGGGGATGGGACCAGACCCCATCCAGCCCTGTCCTGGCCCCGGTCCTGGGGCTGATGCCAACCCTGGATAACCCCTGACCTTGGCTGACCCCTGTCCCCAGAGTGAGCCTGACCTCGGACCCTTGGCTCCACAGGAAGCTTACTCTAGAGTGATCTCTGGCTGTGGCCGAGTGCCAAAGCTGGGACAGTCCCCAGCCCCGGGAGGGGACAGGGCTTCTTGGCCCCCCCAGCAGCCCCCCGGCTGGGCACAGGTTCCCCAGGGCAGCCTGGCTTGGGGCCAGGCCTTGGAGCTGCCGTGCCCTCCCCTCCCCTCCCCAGGCCCTGCCTCTAGGAGCGGCCAGCGGGCGCAGGGAGGTTGAATGGGGGACGCACCGCCTTTGTTCCTGTCCCTGCTTGGGCTCTGACCTTGAGAGAGAGACAAGAACAGAAGGAAAACGGAGCTTCTGCTCAAATCCTCTCAGCGGTGGCGGTGGCGGCAGCTCTCGCCTTGGTGGCCCCTGCATGCAAATGAGTGGCCCTGCCATGCCTGGGCGGAGGTGGCACCCTCCAGCTTGCACCTGTGCTGGTCCCCGTCCTGGTGTGAGAAGAGACCCTCTCCTCCAGACCCTGGCCCACCCCTCCCCACGCACGAGATTCCTCGAAGCAGGAAGGGGCTTCTGGTCCCAGGGCAGAGGGAAGCTTCTAGAACTCCCACCTTTGCCAGGTGGCATGCTGGGGCCGGGCATGCCAAGACCCCAGGCTTGTGGCCCCTTGTCCTGTGCTTGGGTGCAGCCACCCCACCTCTACTGCGAAGGTGCTCGCCTCCGGGAGTGGCCGCCCCCTGCTCACCCAAAGAGCCTGACCAGACGGAGCCGCCCAGATGCTTGTCCAGCCTTCCTGGGCCGGAGGATCCCTGTGTGGCTAGAACCCCAGGCCCTCACTCCTGGGGGGCCGACAGAGTCTGTGCAGAGGTCCTGGCGGGGACTCGGGCCTGCCTCAGCCACCACCTTGAGCAGGTTCCCGCTGAAGACACCTGGCCAGCCCCGGGCCTTCAACCAGGGATGTCTGTAGTGGGGGCCAGGGGATAAGACCCAGAGCTTAGAACAGATGGGCTGAGCTCCCTGGAGGGCAGAGGGCTGAGAGCCTTGTCCTGGCAGGGACGCTAGAGCACTGGGGGGTGGGGGGAACAGACCTTCCTGAAAGAGCAGGATTCTAACAGGAAGAAAAAGTGGAAGGACTTCCCAACAGGATTCAGCCTGAACAAAGGTCAGGTGATGTGGCCCGTGGGGAGGCGGGGGGAGAAGGCAATGCCGCAGACACATGACAAACCCCTGGGTCCCGTCTCCACCCCGCCTTGCTGGGGCACAGGTCGGCTTGCCCACCTCTGGCTCTTACTGTCTCTGCAAGCAGTTTGGGTAACCCCTCACACAGGCGCCTTCTGGTCCACGAGCTGTTGGCTCCTGCACTGGGGTTCCCTCTCCTGCACTGGCCCTGGTGAATGTCACCAACCCAGAGAGGTAGAACGTGGCTGGGCATCGCTGGCAGAGTACAGCAGGCACTTGGTGCCAGCGTACCCTCCACAAGCTCAGAGTCTGCTGGGGGAGGCTGTGGCATGAATAAAGGCAAAAACAGAGGGCAGGCCAGGTGCAGTGGCTCATGCCTGTAATCCCGGCACTTTGGGAGGCCCAGGTGGGAGGATCACCTGAGCCCAGGACTTCAAGTCCAGCTGGCCAATGTGGCGAGACGCTGTCTCTATTTATATATTGGGAAAAAAAAAAATAGAGGCCAGGCCCCCAGTTCTCTGCCTGCGTCAGCCGCCGGGGGAGGAGTGATCACTCAGGGTTCCCCGAACAGATCAGCCCCCCGGCCTTTGCACAAGCTGTGGGTTTTGCCCGGGCACCGTTTTCCGTCCTCCCCAGCCTGCAGGAGTCCTGCGTGAAGACTGATCTGCTGTCGGCCTGGGCTTCCCTCTGGGCTGCTTGGATCTCATCCCAGCTGCTCAGACTCAACACCGGTTCACCCACGATGCGCCCGGCACCCTTAGCGCGGAGGTAGGGACTTACTCCGTCCCCAGGGGACAGCACGGGTCCGGACAGGGGAAGCGACTCCCAGGAGGACCCCAGCAGCGTTGGACTTCAGCTGGGGCCGCTCCAAAACTCTGTCCTGGCCCCCGCCGGGAGGCTGGAGTTGGCGGAGCCGGACGTGGGACGTGTGCGTCGGGTTTGGTGAGGCTGCCGGTGGTGCTGGAACCGGGCAGGTGAGAGGGCCAGGGACTCGGGGCCAGGCCGGCCGCCGGGCCGGGTGGAGCGCTTGGAGGCGCGGGAGGCAGGGTGCGCCCCCGCCCCTCGGAGACCCGGGTCCGCGCCCCGCTGAGGCCGGCGGTGGGCGCGCAGAATTGGGGTCGCTGGGGCAGGACCCGGGGGAGGCGGCAGCCCGCGCGGGCGGATGAGCCTGCGACGCGGTGGGCCGGGGCAGGGGGCGGGCGGAGGCTGGAGACCCCCGCCCAGTCCCCGCGCGGCCGGGGCACGGCGGGAGGGGGCGCCCGCGGCCCTCCCGGCGCTCGGGCGGGACAAAGGCTGGAGCCGGGGCCCCTCCCCGGCGGCTGCGGCGGCGGCGGCCCGCGCTCCGAGAGTCCGCGCGGCCGGGTCCCGCGCCCGGGCGACCCCGGCGCCCCGCCCCGCCGCCGCCTGACTTCCCGGCGCCCGAGGTCGCGCGCGCGGAGGCGGGGGCGGCCGGGGATCTCCAAGCGCCGCCGCGCCCTCCGCCCGCCCGCCCTCCGCCCGCCCGCTCGGCGGCGGCGGAGGAGGCGGAGACGGCTGGCAGGCGGCGGCCGGGAGAGCGAGCGCGGCGGCCGAACCGGGGCCATGGCGCCCGCGCAGCGCCCGCTGCTGCCGCTGCTGCTGCTGCTGCTGCCGCTGCCGCCGCCGCCGCCCTTCGTGCGCGCCGAGGACGCCGCCCGCGCCAACTCGGACCGCTACGCCGTCTACTGGAACCGCAGCAACCCCAGGTGAGCGCGGCCGCGCGCGGGGGGCTCCCGGGGACCCCCGACGCCCCCCACGCCGCGCCCGGCCTCGCATCCCCGAGGTCCGGGCACCCCCCGCGCGCACCGCCGCCGGGATGCGGGCCCCCCGGTTCCCGCGGGAGCCCCCCAGGGAGTTCCGGCCCCCCGGAGTTTGGGGGACTCGCCCTTTCCGTGCCTGTCTCCCCTGAGGCACCCCACTCCCCTGCGGACTTGGGGGACGTGCGCCCCACATCCCCCAGAGCGCCGACGTCTCCTGGAGTTTGGGGAACCCCTCTGGCACCCTCCGATGCCGGGCAGCCCCTGAGTTACCTGCCTGGACTTGGGGGACCCCCGATCCACGCGCCTCTCTGGAGAGTCCCCTCGGTGTCGCATTTGGTGGGGATCCCCGGGGACCTTGGCACCGTAGTGGGGACTGTGGCCCTCGGGGCGAGGGATCTGTGGGTGCGTCCTGCCCGCAGGTCCCCAGATGAACTTGGGGAAGTTGGAGTGTTCCTCCCTCGGGACCCAGCATCTGCTTCACTCCAGGGGGCCAAGGGCCCAGCTCTGAAAGGAGACTGAGGGGCCGGGGAGCTGGGGGGGGTCAGTCCCGGGAGGCGCAGTGGGATGGAGTGCTCTCGCATCCTCTCGGTGCTGACCGGGAAACTGAGGTGCAGAGGGGATGAGGGGCCGGCTCAAGGTCATGCGAGGGGGTGACTTGGGGCGGGACTCAGGTGGCCTGGTGCCCTGCCTGCCACGCCCGGCCGGGATGCCCCACCCGCCTGCCGCAGGCCCCCATGTTTTGAGCCAGGTCCAGGCCAGGCACAGTGTGGGGGACAGGGGAAGCCCCCGTTGGTCAGGGCGAGAAAAGTTTGCCGGGGCCTGGCCATGGCCTGGACGTCGCCAGAACCCTCGGAGCCATCCCGGGGTCTCCAAGGCTGATGCAGGCTGCTGTTTGCCTGGGGGTCCCGTGGGAGCCAGGGCTTTGCAGGTCCTGGGGCTCAGGAGGGAGTCAGCCCAGCACTCAGGGTGTCACGGTGTCCCCAAGGCGGGCAGAGCTGCACATGGGGGTCCGAGGTGGCCTCCCCGCTCCTCTGCCACTGGTTACTTTCTCTCCATTTTCCAGCCGCTTCCTGTGCCGACCCTGCCGCCCTCTGGAGCCCGCCATCCCTCCTTGTCCCCGCTGTCTCCTGCTGTCCCCTGCTGTCCCTGGTCCCCTGGAGGAAAGTTGCATGAAGGGGCCTCTTTGAGGCAGGCTCAGGGACAAGGGCGGCCCGTGTTCCGCCTTGGGGGTGGGGAGCACGCACAGGCCCACCCCCCACCAGGGTTGACCGCCTCGGGGTCGGGCCCCTGGGGGCTGAGGGCAGGGACCCCGGGCTGCTGGGGGACGGCTGGCCCACCTCAGAGCCGGTCCCCATGCTGCCCGCTGTGCTGGTCACATGTGGGTTTGATTACGGCTGTAGCTGGCCGTGCGGGGAGCCGAGCGGGCAGCGGTTCCCCGGCCCAAGTTTTTGGTTTCAGCTGCAGAATCTCCATCCCCAGCGTGGTCTGTCCTTTGTTCTAGCAAATGCCAAACACACAAGGACCTGGGAGCCGGGGAGGAAGGGGGTCACCAGGGCCGCCCTGCTGTCCCACCTGCCACAGGGCTGCGGGCAGGACCCCCAGCCAGGGGAAGGAAGTGGCCTCCCCAACACCTGGCTCGGGCCAGCCACCCAGCCACCTCCTGTTGCTCCGGGTCTGACCTGACAGCCCAGCTGAGACCGCCGGCTGAGGAGACGGCCTTGCCGGTCCGCAGAGCCGGCCTGGGCAGCACGGTCTTGGTCCTCCTACCTCTCCTGCCTGGGGTGTCCAGGGTTGCTGGGGACCGAGCCGACACCCAGCAGTGTGGCCCAGGGCTGTGTCAGCACCTTGCCTGGGAAGCCGGGATCGGCCGGAATCCTGGCTTCGTCGCCGACATCGGGGTCTCTGCGGCCCTCAGATCTGGTGTCCGGGGGCACCTGCTCAGGACCTGTGCCTGGGCGGCAGGGGTATCAGCATGGCAGGGGGTGGCGTCGGGCCTCCGTATCCAAGGGGATCCCGTGGAGGGGACAACGGCCTGCGGAGAGGAGCGGCGTCGGCCAGCAGGCCTGAGGGATGAGCCTGGGCTGGCTAGGAGAGATGATGGGGTCGGGCAGATGTGTAGGAAAGTTGGGGACCCCGAGTCTTTGAGAGGGGCATGCAGAAAGGCACTGGGAGATGGGGCTGGGAGAGGGGGCCTCCGGGGGCAGACAGCAGCGTGGGCACCACGGGACCGTGAGCTCGATGGGACCTGCAGGCCTGGACAGCGCCACAGCATCGCCGGCTGCCCCTTCTGGCCCCCGGCCTGGCACCTGTGCCCAGCGATGACCATGTGGTCTGTCTCCAAAGATGTGTTGCCTGCACCCGCAGCGAAGTCGCCCAGGGGGCCCCGCACCCACCTCCCCGGGCCGCTGTAAGGTGGGGGCGCGTGGGGTGGTCGGGCCAGCCGGCCCCACCACCCCCACTGCTGACTGCACAGCGTCCGACCTAGCCCCGACCTGGGCTGGGCACGCCTGAGCTGGCTGCTGGGCATCTCTGGGCCTGTCTCCAGCCGGGCCATACTGGGAAGGGGCATCTGGGGCTTGGACCTGGCCTGGCTGCCCTCATGTGGCCTGGCCACAGCACTGCCTGCACATTTCCACGGCTGCTTGTGTGTGTTTGCTTGGGGGGGCAGGTGTGCCCTGGAGTAGCATCCTGCTGCAGGCTGTGGCTGTACATGGGACTGCGTGTGGCTGGCACGTTCTCATGCATGGCACACATATGTCCTGGGAGGTGCCTGTCTGTATGTGGGTTGCACACACGTGTCTGTGTGGCAGAAGGCTGTGTGAACCTACAGGGCGCAGCTCTGGTGTGTTTGCACGTGTCTGTTCTGTGTTGCCTGTGAAGTGCACACGTGTGTGTGAGTGTGCCTGTGAGCGGCACCCGAGTTTGCATTGCGTGCCCGTATACGGAACGTCTGCAGTGTCCGAGGTCCCCGTGCCTGCCTGCATGTGGCATGCATGCATTTTGTCTGTGCGTGGAACGCAGGCGAGTATGTGTGTCTGTGTGTGGGGTGCGTGTAAGCGTGTCTGCTTGGGGGCAGCTCTGGCCATCCAAGGGCCTGAAATATGGGAGCAGTGGTGGCCCCACCACCATCCACGCCGGCAACCCCACTGCTGACCCTCCCTCTCCTCCTTCCCTGGGGACAGGACCAGGGCCTGTGTGCAGACAGCCATCGAGCCTCAGAATGGGGTGGATGCAGGGCCTGGGGTCCCCGGGAGTTTCCACCTTCTGATTGAAAATATGCAGCCCACGTGGACCTGGGTTGGGGAACTGGGTGGGCAGGTGCCCACCCTGGGCATCTCTGGGCTTTGGCCACCCTCCTGGGGTTCCCCACGGACCCTCAGGTGTGGGCAGCAGCTGGGCTCCCCTCAAACACCACATGGACAATGGCGACCTAGGTGGGGGCCTGGTCCCCAAGGGAGGAGCCGTCCCCCGGCAGAGAGCAGAGGTGAATGGGTGTCCCACTCCCTGTGGCTCTGAGGCGTCCCTCGGTCTCTGGGGGAGCCGGCTTTGAAGGGTGCGATGCCGTTTTGCTGCATGAGGGTTTTTTGTTTTGTTTGCGAGAAGCTGGTCCACTCAACTTTGGGGGGCAAGGAGAGCCGGGCCGTGGGCTGGGGGATTCCAGGCCCAAGGCTGGGGTCCTGGAGGCCATGGCGTGCCTGGACTCGGACTCGGGGGTCTGGGAGGCCTGGGCGTGATGTCGGGCGGGTGGCTTGGCAGCCTGGAGCCCCCAGGCCTGCTCCGTGGAGTGGGGGTGACTAGGAGCCCGGCAGAGGGGGTGCAGCTCAGCCGATAGGGCCTGGTGTGGACGGGCAGAGGCCGAGGGGATGGTCGGAGGGGTGTAGTGTCCTCTCCCCATGGGGGGATCTGAGGCAGCTAATGTGGTGGAGGATGGTCCCGCCTGAGGCACCAGGGTCTCTGTGTCTCACGGTCTCTCTGGGTCTCTGTCTACCCGTGTCTCTGGGTGTCCTGGGGTGCAATGGGTGGCCCAGGCCTTCCGCCTCCATGAGGGCCTCTCTGGGAAGCCTCAGTGTGCAATGAGAGAAGGGGGGCTCCATGGCGGGGGGCCGGGAGAGCAGTGGGATTTGACCTCTCTCTGTCTCCGGGCTGACGTCTGTGCAGGTCGGCAGGGGACTGGCCCTATGCGGGTCCCTCAGGGTCACAGCGGAGGCAGCAGGTCATACATTTGTGGAGGTTTGGGTGGCAGCGTTTCTGTGGAGCTGGTGGTTTCCTTGTCATACGTGAGGGTGCTGCTCTAGTGGCCGTGTGTTCCCGGGGACACGGCTTCTCTCCTCCTCGGGAACCGGGATGCTGCCATCCTCGCCCTGCAGTCCTTGTGTGTGGGAATGGCCTCTTTTGGGAGAGCTGGGCTTTGTCCCCTGCTCAGGGAAGGGTTGAGCCGCTCCTGTCCCTGTGCCCACCGTGCTGATGCCCCAGACACTCGGCTGGGAGCCCCAGGAGGAGCAGACGCGCCGGTGGGGTTTTTGAACCTCAAGCAGACGTTTGAACTCTGTGGCCGAGCCAGCCCTGGTGGGGGGCTTGTGCCATGCCTGATCCGGAATGGGCTGTCGTGGGGTCTGGCCGGGAGACTCAGCGGCGGCCCCCCAGCTCTGTCCCCCTCGTCCCCCCCCGCCTTGTGGGTCAGGGGCCCCCACTTCACAGAGCAGCCGAGGCCCTGAGAGATGGTGACTCCCCCAAGGCCACCTGGAAATCGGGCATAGTCCAGGGCGTCCCCACCTGGGGCTGGCCTTGGAGGAGCCAGGCACAGCCGTGGGAGGGGTGGGACAGTGGATAGCCAACGCCAGCTGTGCCCGCTGCACTCTGTACCCGGAGTACTCTGTCCCCATGCCCACAGTGTCGGAGGCCCATGCGGGGCTGACCCTGCCCAGCCCGTCTTTCCCTCCGCTTGCTTATTTCCTCTTTTGCTTCATTTCTAGCGCCCTACCTCAGTTTACCCTCCTGCACCACAAGGCCATACTTGTCCTTTCTCAGGCAGACCCTGCACCATCCCGGGGACTAATTTCCCTTCAGGCCCCACCCAGGTCCTGGGCAGGAGGAAAAGCGCCAGCCCTCATTCAGGGGAGACGTCTCTTCGTGCCCTGGAAGAGCCAGGGGTGGGTGCTGGGGTGGGTGCTGTCATCCCAGTAGGTCTTGGTTGGGGCAGCAGGAGGGGACGGGCGGCCTCAGCCCCACGCTGGGCCTCAGGAACCTGGCTGCCCACTTATCCGGCCAGCCTGGGCCTCCCCGGGAGTCTCTCGACCCTGAAAGAGAGCTGGGGACCGGTGCGGGCGTCCTCCTGCCCACCCACAGGGTCCTGGCTGCCAGCCATACCACTGCCTCAGTTTCCATTCATGGAAGGCCGCCCAGCCCATTCCCACCCCAGTTTTGGGTGAGATTCCTCATTAGTCACTTAGCTATTAGCGTCTAATGACTTGACAATTGCCGGATTGGAGCTAATTAGCTCCAGGCCGCTTGCTGGAAGGGGTGACAGCCTCAGAGGCCAGTGAGCAGGAGGCAGCTCTGCTGGGTGAGGCTTGGCCTGGGGCCTGGAGGGCTGCCTGGAGGTGTGGACTTTGGCTCTGGCAGGTTGAGCAAGCGTAGGGGGGAAGGTGTGGCCCGGCAGAGGGAACCTGGAGGAGTAAAAGCTGCCACCGCTCTGTCTGGGAAAAATCCCAAATCAGTCATTAACCCCTTAGTGAGAATTTCAATCTCTCTCTGCGGCTCCCAGGGAGGATTTGCATATCGAGGCTTCGTCACTAATGGAGGAAGTGAAGGCTTTGTCTGCCTCTCCCTGGCGCGGTTTTGGGGTGGGAGCCCCCTCCCCCAGCAGGCGCCACCCTGAACAGGGGCAAGGCGCCCGCCGCAGCTCACCCGCCAACTTGGAACGGGGAATGCCAACACAGCACGGCTGCCGCTGTTTTAGAGACGCAAAGGGAAAAAAATGGCCCCACTCCGGCAGCCAGAGCCGGGGACGGGGGTTCCCCTGGGACCTGCCTCTCATACACACCTGGGGGCTGCTCCCCACAACTCCGGCACCTCAAAGTCCTCGCCTCTTGACATTTTTAATTAACTCATTCAGGCAAGAAACATATATCGAGCGCCACTGTCTGCAGGGCCTGTGCAGGGTCCTGGGGAAGGGACAGAGGTAGTCAACCGCAGAATCCGATTTTCAGACAGCAAACCCTGTAGAGGGATAGATGAGGAACGGGGCGGGGCACAGGGAACAGCATTGCAGGCAGTGGGAACAGCACATGCAAAGGGCATGGGTGGGAACAGGGGCAGCCGGGAGGCTGGTGTTGCCGGAAGGGAAGCGTCCTGGGCGGAGGAGGACAAGGAGTGTGGAGCGGACGGACCTCACAGGCCTGGAGGGGTGTGGATTTTATTCTGAGGATCAGGAGTGGATGGAGGGGTTTGAGCCACTGCCGACGTGTTACAGGGTCTGATTTGCATTCAGAAGATCGAGCTTGGAATTTGGGGAGGCTGGGCCCTGCTGGACCCTCGCTGCAGCCTGGAGGGGCCCGGGCATCCGGCCGCCCAGCACACACAGAAGCCTCAGTCTCTGATCTTTTACTGAAGGCAAAATGGGAGGAGAGAACACGGTGGTGTCAGACTCAGGGGAAGGAGGCAGGCACCATCTGGGAACCAAGAGGCCGGAGTTGGGTGGACGGGGCAGGTGCCATGGACCCAGCTTTCAAGGCTGATCTGTCTCCAGAAGCATCCTGCTAGGAGCCAGGTTCTTTTTTGGGGGCTGAATGTGGCTCCCCTGGCATCATCACCAGGACAGGAGGAGAAACTGAGGCCAGAGAGCAGTGGGGAGCCCAGGCCTCCCTGTGGTTCTCCCACGGAGGCCTCCCCTGCAGGGCGGCCTGGGTGTGGGCAGTCCCAGGCGAGAGCTGGGCCTTGGAGGCCATCGATGGCCTGATCAATGGGCTTTCGCTCAGGCTGGGCAGGAACGAAAATGACTTTTCAAAAAGACTGGAGCAGTTTCTGCATCGATCGTGCCCAAGGGGCTAGCGGGTCAATGAGACGCCTGTGCCCGGCAGCCAATGGGGCAGCCTGAGGGGTGGGCTGAGGCCAAGCCTGTCTCTGTCTGAGCCTGCCTGGGGGCTGCCCCCGCATCTGTGTGGACACGCCCCAGGTATCCAACAGCTGGGAGGACCATCCGCCTGCACGGTTGGGAAAGGGAGCCTCTGAGAAGAGGACAGGCCTCGAGACCCATCTGGGCTCAAATCCAGACCCAAGCCCAGAACTGCAAGGCTCGAGGTCCCGGACGGACCCCTGCCCCCCAAGCCTGGCACCCTGGGGAAATTTCCCTGCCACACGTCCTCCCGTTGCCCTCTGTGCTGGGCTCACAGGGGTGATGGAGGAGGCCGGGTGGGCTCTCTGTCCCTGGATGAATCCAGCCAGGTAGGGAAGGGTGACTTCCCCGCCTCCGACTCCTGCCTTGAAATTCTTTGCTCTGGACCGGGTACGGTGGCTCATGCCTGTCATCCCAGCACTTTCAGAGGCCGAGGTGGGCGGGTCACCTGAGGTCAGGAGTTCGAGACCAGCCTGGCAAACGTGGTGAAATGCTGTCGCTACTAAAATACAAAATTAGCTGGGCATGGTGGCACACACCTGTGATCCCAGCTACTAGGGAGGCTGAGGCAGGAGAATTGCTTGAACCCGGGAGGCGGAGGTTTCGGTGAGCCGAGACCATGCCATTGCACTCCAGCCTGGGCAAACAAGAGCGAAATTTGGTCTCAAAAGAAAAGAAAAGAAAAAAGAAATTATTTGTTGTGGAGATCTTCATGCTGGATCCCCAGTGGGAAAACTGAGGCACAAGTGAGCAGGCCTGCCTGCCCCTTCTCACCCCTGGAGACCCAGGAACCCTCGGCCCTGCCTGGCGCAGCGTCTGCTGGTAGCAGGGGACTGGGCTGGTGCCATCTGATAATCACGTCGCCCTCTTGAGAGCTGCTGTGCCAATTAGTACACCCGGCATGGGGCCCCTGGCGGGCTCCCCTCTGCAGGCCGGGGTGGTGGCGACTGTGCCTGGCTCAGAGGGAGTACCAGGGCTGGGATTGGAGCAGCCTGCGTCCCACGTGCTGCCAACTCTGGTGGGGCCTCAGTTTCCCAGCCTGTGCAGGGAGGGAGGAGGCAGGAGCAGTGTGGGGGACCCCTATCCCTCCCTGCTCAAATCTTTTATGTGCTAATAAGCCCCTTTCAGGGGTCCCCTGGTGCCCTACTTGGTCCGGGCTGCCGGTTACATGACAGGGACCCTAGGGACCACAGCCGGGAGATCTAAGGGCTCCTGCCGCCATCGCCTGAGGCAGTGAGGGAAGGGGAGCCGCTAGTCCCTCCCTCGGCTGACCTCTATCCTCACAGAGGCCGGGTCAGGGGGGCTCCCTGGAGGAAGGGGCCTGTGGGCTTCATCTTCCACCTCAGGGCAAACGCCTGGAGGCAGGGCTAGGGAGCTGAGGTGTCAGGAGTGCAGGCACCCAGGAGGGAGGCCAGGAGGCTGCCGGATTCCGGAGCTTGGGAGGTTTCAGGGTTCCGGATGCGAGCAGGTGGCGTGGGGCTCACAGGGTCACACAGGACGGCAGGGATGTAGCTGGGCGTGGAACCCAGGATGCCTTTGAGCTGGGCAGTGGGTGGAACTCTGGAGGGCTGAGAGAGGGGAAGGTGGAGGCATTCTTCACGCCAAGCCCCATTCTCTTTGGGGAAACTGAGGCCAGGGTAGGGGCAGAGTTTGTCCCAGAGCGAGCTGGAACACCCTGCCCCTGTCCCCCACGGTGCCCTGGTCCTTCTCAACAGGCGAGAGTGCATTAGGAAAAGCAGGCCTGGGGGCTGCCTGGAGGAGGTGGTACAGATGTGAAGCATGTTAGGTAGATGTTAAGTTTCTGGAGAGGGAATTCCTGGTGGAGGGACAGCTTGTGCAGAGGCCAGGAGTCAGGAACCCCCCACAAGCCCTTTGCACACAGGGGTCCAGATGTCACCCTCCTGGACACCCACTTTGCTCAAGGCACAAGGTGGGGGGCAGTACCAGACAAGAGACTGTGGGCTCCCAACCTTGGGGCCCACCATAAGCGGGGTGTGCATCTCCACCTGCTGACCGGAGTCCCCGTTCGGGGCCCCAGCCAAGTCCACCTCGAGAACTGACCCCTCCCCCAGTCCCGGGCCTGACTTCCCCGTGCACCTGTCCCCTGCCCCCCAGCCCTCCCCGCGCACCCTGACCCGTCCCCCGTCCCCCTGTCCCCTGACCCTCCCCACGCACCCTGACCCGTTCCCGGCGCTGACCGCTGGCCGCCCGGTCCCCGCAGGTTCCACGCAGGCGCGGGGGACGACGGCGGGGGCTACACGGTGGAGGTGAGCATCAACGACTACCTGGACATCTACTGCCCGCACTACGGGGCGCCGCTGCCGCCGGCCGAGCGCATGGAGCACTACGTGCTGTACATGGTCAACGGCGAGGGCCACGCCTCCTGCGACCACCGCCAGCGCGGCTTCAAGCGCTGGGAGTGCAATCGGCCCGCCGCTCCCGGGGGCCCGCTCAAGTTCTCGGAGAAGTTCCAGCTCTTCACGCCCTTCTCCCTGGGCTTCGAGTTCCGGCCCGGCCACGAATACTACTACATCTGTGAGTGGGGTCGGGCCGGTGCTGCGGGGCCCGGGCGGGAGGGGCCGCAGAGTGGGCGGGGCCTCGGGGTGGGGCTGGGGGTGTGGGCGGGGCCGCGGAGTAGGAAGGGGCGGCTGAGGCATGGAGTGGGCGGGACCTCTGAGTGGGGCGGGGTGTGGGCGGGGCCGCAGAGTGGGGCGGGGGTGTGTGTGGGCGGGGCCGCGGATTAGGACGGGGGAGGCTGGGGCATGGAGTGGGCGGGGCCTCTGAGTGGGTCCGGGGATGTGGGCGGGGCCGTGGAGTAGGACGGGGCGGCTGGGGCATGGAGTGGGCGGGGCCTCTGAGTGGGGCGGGGTGTGTATGTGGGCGAGGCCACGGATGAGGACGGGGGAGGCAGGGGCATTGAGTGGGCGGGGCCTCTGTGTGGGGCCGGGGGTGTGGGCGGGACCACGGAGTAGGAAGGGGCGGCTGGGGCATCGAGAAGGCGGGGCCTCGGGTGGGGCCGGGAAGTGGGCGGAGCTACAGAGTGGCAGGGTGGGTGGGACGCGAAGTGGGCGGAGCATTGGGGGCGGGGCCGCTGAGTGGGCGGGGCAGCGGAGTGGGGCAAGGTCGGGCGGGGCGCAGAGGGGGGCCGGGGCCAGCCACCTTACCCTCAGGTGTCAAGTGCAAAATGAACCCGCCATTCTCTCAGCCAGCCGGGGCGCCCAGGACTGTACTCATCCCTCGGTGCAGATGGGGAAACTGAGGCTCGGAGGGAGGCTGAGGCTGCATTATTGTGACCTCGGGCCTCCAGGTCAGACCACTTGGCGGCTGGGCCAGTAGACCTCCCTCAGCCTCCTAACACCAAAACCAGGGTGCCCACGCCCCAGCACATTGAGAAGGGAAACTCAGGCATCCAGAGCCCAGCAGGGGAGGGGAGCGTGGTGGAAGCCACAGCTAGGCTGGGTGCTGGGGCTTACCCCTGCAATCCCAGCACTTTGGGAGGCCGAGGCAAGAGGATCACTTGAGGCCAGGAGTTTGAGACCAGCCTGGACAACATAGGGAGACCCCCTCTCTATAAAAATGTAAAAACGATGAGTCAGGCCTGTGGTCCCAGCTTTTCGGGGGTGGGCTGAGGTGGGGGGGCTATTTGTAGTCCATGAGCTCTGGTTGGTCCACTGCACTCTAGCCTGGGCGGCAGAGCAAGACCCTGTCTCTAAAGGAAGAAAAATCCACAGCGTGAGAGCAGAGCCCCTGCAGTACCAGCCACACCCAGACTGGGTAGGGTTTCTGGGTCCTCCTGCACCCACCCCCCATCTCCCTGGGGCCTGTGTGAGACTCAGAGACTCTGTGAGGACCATGGGGTCTTCATCTGAAGGCTGGGTATTGGCAGCCTTGGGGCCATTCACATCTGTGGAGTCCCATGGTGGTCCGGGCTGGGTGGGCCGGGCTAACAGAGGCTGCCCAGTTCTTGCTGCTCATCAGGGGGTCCCAAGCTGGCCTTTTCCTCCCCATGAAAGGCCAACGGCAGGTGGGGAATGCAGCAGCGCCAGCTGGAGTTCCCGTCCCTCCTAGCCATGATGTCTGTGACCTTGGCCGGGAATGTGGGGTCCAGGCACTGCCCACCTGAGATGGGAATGAGCTTGTCACACTCGTGACTTCCACCATGGCGCTGAGGCTGAGGGATCCCTGTGGCGTGGGGACTCTGGTTTCTTGGCATCTCAGGGCCCGAGGGATGGGGGCTGGGGTGGGGAAGCTAGGGTCTGTGCCCCTAGGCTGCAGAGGGGCCAGTGCCTAGAGGGCCACCTCCTGCTGTGTGAAATGATGTTTTCCAAGGCCCCATTCCCTCCTTTCTCTGCTCTACTTGGATTTTTCCCTTTTAATTCAGGGAAGAATTGGGTGGGGGATGGGGGGAAGGTGTTTGAATCAAGTCCCCATAATATAAGAAAAATTACATTTTTCTTTCTGAGATGGCAGTTTCATAAAGATAATTATTGTAATTATTCATTCTATCTCTGTGACGAATGTTATTTTTATTATGTGCTTTTTATCTTCATCTTCCAGTGTGAGGGGCTTCTAGGGGGCGGGCAGAGGTGGCGGCCACGAGAGCCAGGCCAGCGGGGGCCCTGGGCTCCACAGGGGGAGCAAGACCACATCCATGTGTGTGTGCCTGTGGACCCTGTTTAATTGTCCACGCATGTGCACAGCCCAACGTCCCTGGCTTCAGACCTCCTTCTCCCCTTCTCCTGACACTGCCCCTACCACACTCCAGGACGCTTCTGTGGGCCCAGGAGCAGGGGCAGTGATGCTGGAATTTTGGGCCAGATGGAAATAATCTTTCCAGGCCTGGTGCAGCGGCTCACGCCTGTAATCCCAGCACTTTGGGAGGCTGAGGCCGGCGGATCACCTGAGGTCAGGAGTTCAAGACCAGCCTATCCAACATGGTGAAACCCTGTCTCTACTAAAAATACAAAAATTAGCCGGGCATGGTGGCACACATCTGTAATCCTAGCTACTTGGGAGACTGAGGCAGGAGAATGACTTTAACCCAGGAGGCAGAGGTTGCCGTGAACCGAGATTGTGCCACTGTACTCTAGCCTGGGTGAAAAGAGCAAAGTTCCGTCACGTGCGAAAAAAAAAAAAGAAAGAAAAGAAAAACAACAGAAAAACTCTTTCCCAGAGACTCTGCTGTGTTGCCAGGCAAGGCCCAGAAAGAGAGGGAGTGACCGGTCTGCGGGCTCTCAGAGGGCAGGGATTTGAACCCAGGTCAATCATTTGACTATTAATAAGTCACCTCTTTGCTGATCAGTTGAAAACAAATATATTTTTATTCATTTTCCGAGCTCACCCTGTGCTGCCCTCGGGTGAGGCAGAGCAGAACAAAAACGCAGATACCCTTAGGCTCTGGGGTCAGGATTGGCAGAGGGAGGGGTAGGGGGAATGTCCAGGAGACTGCTGGCAAACAGGGGGCATTGTGTCTGGGGCTTTGCTGTACGATTAGGAGTTTTATGCGTGGCTTTCCACCTGGGGTCACAGTTCATTCACCAAGGTGGGGGAGGGCGTACAGCTTCAGGAGGCCTCAGGTACCAAGAGCCACTTTCCCACTCATCCCATCCCGTTTCTTCTAGCTGCCACGCCTCCCAATGCTGTGGACCGGCCCTGCCTGCGACTGAAGGTGTATGTGCGGCCGACCAGTAAGTGCTCAGGGGGACGGGCAGGATCTCAGCCACCACCCCTGTGTCCTAAACCCACAGAACCAGTGAGTGTTCAGAAGAGCTGGGACAGGGCGCCTTGAGTTTCCCCATCTTGCCCTGCCCTGCCCCAGCGTCAGTTTCCCCATCTTGCAAACATGTCAGATCTTTGAGAGTGAAGGTTGGCTGAACGCAGTGGCTTACACCCGTTAAGCCACTGGGAGACTGAGGTGGGAGAATCGCTCGAGCCCAGGAGGCAGAGGCTGCAGTGAGCCGAGATCGAGCCACTGCACTCCAGCCTGGGCGACAGAGTGAGACTCCGTCTTCTAAAACACAAAACTGGCCCGGCACGGTGGCTCACGGCTGTAATCCCAGCACTTTGGGAGGCTGAGGTGGGTGGATCACCTGAGGTCAGGAGTTCGAGACCAGCCTGACCGACGTGGCAAAACCCTGTCTCTACTAAAAATACAAAAATTAGTTGGGCGTGGTGGTGGGCGCCTGTAATCCCAGCTATGCAGGAGGCTGAGGCAGGAGAATCACTTGAATCCGGGAAGTAGAGGTTGCCGTGAGCCGAGACTGCATCAGTGCACTCCAGCCTGGGCGATGCAGCAAGACTGCGTCTAAAAAAAAAAGAGAGAGAAAAGAAAACAAAATAATAAAAGCAAAGTGAAAGTTAAGATTAAAGAGCGAAGGTTGAATTCCGCTGCCAGGTCCCCACTTGAGGCCATGTGCCTTTGTCCGGAGAGTGGGCATCGGGGGTGCCACCAGAAGGGAGCGGAGGGCCTGCCCGGTGGGGTGCTGAGCCCGTTGTGCAGATGTGCACCCTGAGGCCGGGTGGGGTCCGGGCTGCCGCTGACCAAGCCGTCTCTGCCACCCCCAGATGAGACCCTGTACGAAGCTCCTGAGCCAATCTTCACCAGCAATAATTCGTGCAGCAGGCTGGGTGGCTGCCGCCTCTTCCTCAGCACCGTCCCTGTGCTCTGGACCCTCCTGGGTTCCTAGTCCCAGCTCTGCAGGACGCCGGCCCTGCTGGACGGCCCCGCCTGGACCGCCTGACCTCGGCCCTCTGGACCGGCCCTGTGGCCCCCGCCTCCGAGACCAAATAGAGACGCTGCTTCTCCCTCGACTGGTGCTGCCCCCGCCGGGCAGGGGCCGTCCACCCGCCCCAGGACCAGCCCTCAGGGAGGGGACGGCCGAGAGCCCCCCAAGGCCCGAGGGGCTGGGGTGTCGCTGCAGCCCCGGGCCAAGCCATCTCTTCTGGGACGACGGAGAACCCGGGAACCTCTTGGCGATTTTTTTTTTTTTTTTAGTGTATTTTTCATGGTTGGATCAAAAACACTTGAGTTTTTAATTTAATTTATTCACTGCCGTTGCAGGGGGGCGGGGTCCCTGTGCCCCGGCCTGGGGGAGGGGACCTCGGAACTTGGAACATGGGGTCAGGGACACAGCTGCTCCTCTCTGCTCTGCACCCCACTTATGGGGCTCTGGCTGCAGCCCACCACGGAGCCCCCAGTTGCTCCAGACTGGCTGAGTCTGAGCCGGAATGGGTGCGTGGTGAGTGCCCCCGATTGTGGTTGGGGGGACCTCACACCCCATCGCCCACCCCTGTCCTGCTGGTAATTTCCTCCAGGCCAGTTTTACCCCGGCGCCCCTCGGAATCACAGCCCCCCATGTCTTAGAAACCACTTTTGCCGAGTCAAACACCCCCCCTCCCATCTCCCCCACCTCACACGGTCCTCCCTGAGGCCGAGAAGACCTTCTATTCCTGTAAATAGAGCCAGCAAGTGCATACTGTGATCTTATTTTTCATGTATTCCTGAGGATGGACTGGACCATTTATGTTTTTTCAGCCCTTCATAGGGGGTCTTTTATTTTGGTGGGGGGGTGGGGTGGATTTTAGAGTAGAAGCCGCACTTCGCAATAAGCTCGTTTCGTCTGTCAGAGCCCCTCCTTCGACTCTGTGACCTGATAATGTTTCTAAGAAAAAGAAAAAAGGACAAAAGGGAGGAAACCACTACCAAAAAAAAAACCCAACCCCCTCCCCGAAGACACTTCAATGAAGGAAACAACGCATTTATACAGATTTCATATTTCTACCCGCCTTTCCTGACTCCGTGTTTTATATATATTATATATAAATATATATTGTGTACGGCTGCCAGCCGGCGGCTCGAGGCACGCCTGGTGGTGGGGGTGGGCGGAGGGCTTTTGTAGGGGTCGGCGGGGCGGGCCACGGTGCCAGGCCTGGAGCTGGCGACCGGGCCTCCCCTCTTCCCGTCACAATCAACTTTGGATTCTGTATTTTTTTATAATAAAATGAGTGTAAACCTCAAATGTGTGTGTCTGTACGTGGGGGACTTGCCCCTACGTGAAGGAGAGTTTTGAATTCCTAACTTGGGGGTGGTTCATGCCTGTGATCCCAGCACTTTGGGAGGCGAGCAGATCGCCTGAGGTCAGGAGTTAGAAACCAGCCTGGCCAACGTGGTGAAACGCCGTCTCTATTAAAAATACAAAAAAAAAAAAAAAAAAAAAAAAAGCCAGGTGAGGCGCATGCCTTTATTCCAAGATACAAAAAATGCTGAGGCCGGCAAAACGCTTGAACCTGGCAGGTGGAGGTTGCAGTGAGCTGAGATTGTGCCTTTGCACTCCAGTCTGGGTGACAGAAAGAGACTCTGTCTCTTGAAAAGGAAAAAAAAGAAATAGCTGGGCGTGGTGGTGCATGACTAGAGGCAGCTACTTGGGAGGCTGAGGTGAGAGGATCGCTGGAGCCTGGGAGGTGGAGGCTGCAGGGAGCTGTGATCATGCCGTGGCACTCCAGCCTGGTCAACAAAGCCAGACCCTGCCTCAAATAATAGTAATAAGAATACTAATGATTTAGAGGTGGGTCTGTGGTCTACCGGGGAGAGGGGTGTGGCTTTGAGGAACGTCTGGGGATCTGGGGAACCTGAGTGATACATCGGTTCCATGCATCGTTTCGGGGTCAGGCCTTGGAATGAGCCTTTTGTGGGGCCTGTATCCTTCATAGCCACCTGTGGGCCTGCATTTCCCTCTCTGGGAAGTAGGAATGGCCCACCTAGAGCTGGGCGGGGCGGCTGGGAAGATGGAGGGAGGAGACGGGGCTTCCGTGTGGCTGGCTCCAGAGATGCCACCGGCTGAGCATGGTGGAATTCCTGGGCCTCAGGATTCAATCGAATCTTGTGAAACCTCCACTGGCGAGCTCTGCCTCTGTGTGACTCAGTTTCCCCACCTGCCCCAGGCCAGGGCAGGGGCTCTGTCATCTCCTGAGCTCTTCACCTTGCAAAAGGCAGATCTGTAAGTTCTGGGGTCCCAGGGGCCGTCACGCCAGGCATGCCCCGATTGAAGAAACTGAGGCACAGAGAGGCTGGGGGTGACCCGGTAGGTGACCCAGCCCAGGGGATTGAGGTCTTTGCATCTGGATGATGGCTGCCTGCATCCCACCCGTGGTGTCGACGGCGTCTCCAGCACAATTAGCCAAGCGGGAGCGCTCCCAGCTAATTAATGCAGCTGCGCTGGGCCCGGTGACAGGGGCCGCCTCCTAATGAGGCAGGCCAGGCACAAAGACCCCTGTGTATGCCCCGGCCCGCCCCTGCCCAGCGCCGGGTGGACGCACGGAGGCACAGAGGGCCGGCTGGCCACCGTGCTGAGCACCGTGGGGGAGGCCCCATCATGCCCCCCTCCATAGCGGACCCTGAGGCTTGGAGAGGGGTGAGGGTCCCCCCAACCCACTCGCCCCGAGACACCCAACCCAAACATTGCAAGGTGACCACAGGGACGGAGGGGACCAGGGACAGAATGAAATCAGGGACCACGGGAGGCATCCCAGTGGCTGACTGTGACGCTATTACAGAAACACAATAGTGTCCATCCATTTTAAGAGCGATTGCATGGATTTTAGTGCATTCAGACTCTCGCAGCCATCAGCTTCCTCTGATTCCAGAACATTCCGTCAGCCCAAAAGGAAGCCTCGTCCCCATCAGCCGTCACTCCTCATCCCCTCCCCAGCCCCCCCCACCGCACCGACGCCTCCCCTCCTGTCTCTGTGGATGGGTCTGTCCTGGACGTTTCATAGAAATGGGGTGCTCGCTGCGTGGCCTTTTGTATCTGGCGTCTCTCACTGAGCGTGACATCATCAAGGTGCATCCACGCTGTAGCCTGTGTTCGAGCCTTGTTCCTTTTCACGGCTGAGTCGTGTTCCAGTGTGTGGAGGGGCCACGCTGTGTTTGTCATCTGTCCATGGACGCTCGGTAGCCTCCACCTTTTAGCTATTAGGACAATTTTTTTTTTGAGACGGAGTTTTGCTCTTATTGCCCAGGCTGCAGTGCAGTGGCGTGATCTCAGCTTGCTGCAACCTCAACCTCCCGGGTTCAAGCGATTCTCCTGCCTCAGCCTCCGGAGTAGCTGGGATTGCAGGCACCTGCCACCATACCCAGCTAATTTTTTGTATTTTTAGTAGAGATGGGGTTTCTCCATGTTGGTCAGGCTGGTCTTGAACTCTCAACTTCAGGTGATCTGCCCGCCTCAGCCTCCCAAAGTGCTGGAATTACAGGCATGAGCCACCACGCCCGGCCCTTAGGTATGATGACCATTAAAAAATATGTAATTTATTATTATTGTTTTTTGTAGAGGTGAGTCTTGCTATATTACCTGGCTGGTCTCAAACCCTTGGGCTCAAGCGATCCTCCCGCCCTGGCCTCCCAGAGTGCAGGGGCTGCTAGCATGGTAGATCACCCTTGAAATCTCACCATTTTCAGAGACTGTCTCAAAAAAAAAAAAAAACAGCGTAAAAGCCAGAGTTCTCCGGATTACAGAAGTGAACCGCCACACCCAGCCATGACACTTTTTTTTAGATTTATTTTTTAACTGTGTATTATTTATGTATTTATTTATTAGAGCTGGGGTCTCACTCTGTCGCCCAGGCTGGAGTACACTGGTGCCTTCACGGCTCACTGAAGCCTCCAGCTCCTGGACTCAAGCGATTTGCCTCCTGCAGCCTCAGAGTAGCGGGCACTACAGGCATATTGTAACAATCTTATTAT
Organism: Cacajao melanocephalus; assembly: GCA_963573385.1. Taxonomy (NCBI): domain Eukaryota; kingdom Metazoa; phylum Chordata; class Mammalia; order Primates; family Pitheciidae; genus Cacajao; species Cacajao melanocephalus. The sequence continues at coordinate 22,051 of CAUYLG010024140.1, forward strand.
TTTTGAAACAAACTTTCAATGCAAAAGGTGACTTTGTTTTTTTGTTTTTGTTTTTGTGTTTTTTGGAGATGGAGTCTCCCTCTGTCGCCCAGGCTGGAGTGCAGTGGCTGGATCTCGGCTAACCGCAACCTCTGCCTCCTGGGCTCAGGCGATCCTCCTGCCTCAGCCTTCTGAGTAGCTGGGATTACAGGTCTGTGCCAACTCGCCCAGCTAATTTTTGTATTATTGGTAGAGATGGGGTTTGTCCATGTTGGCCAGGCTGGTCTCAAACTCCTGTCCTCAAGTGATCCACCCGCCTCAGCCTCCGAAAGTGCAGGGAATACAGATGTGAGCCCCGCGCCCAGCCTAAAAGGTGACTTTGTGTAAATACAGGAAGAATGGCTGAGCCGCTGCCTCTGGGCCTTTGCACGCGCTGTTCCCAGCCTGGTGAGCCCCTCTTGCACGCTGCAGCCCCTTCTGACTCAGCTCAGATGTCCCCTGAGCTTCTGGCCAAGCAGCAGTCCGCTGTGGTGCCCTTTGTGACTCTTTCCTTGCCAGACTCCTCCCCAGGCTGCAGCCCCTAAGGGCAGGGGCCACTCTGTCCTGGTCATCACTGGGACCAGCGCTGGGCCCAGAGCAGGGAGTGTCCTGGGACCGTGTCATTGGCCACACACAGACGTGTGTGCACGCAAGCACGCATAGCCCTGCGCGCACCTGCAGGCCTGTGCACCCCTGTGCCTCCAGACACATGCGTTTTGGGCCCGAGCCTGTCAGGAACTTGCCTCTGCTCCCTCGCCAGACCCTGGTCAGACCTGGGTCCCTGTCCCAGTGGCCGCATCAACGTGCAGACTGGCCACTCGCTCCAGGGGCTGCGATGTCCCTGCTGGGTGTGGGGGCTCCCTGGGCAAGCCGATGACCCCTGGGCCCCAACCCCAGCCCCAGAGAGACCCAACGCTGGCTCCCGTCAGCCCTGGAGAGCCATCGGTATTCAGGGCCCGTGCAGAGCCTTTTCCGCCCCGAGGTTCCCGAGAGAAGTCATCTCCCTCCTGCCGCCATGTTACTGCCGCCTCGGTGCCGCCTCGGGCAGGGGGTGGGAGGAGGCTGGTGGGGGAAAGGTGGCCTGAGGCGCCCAGAACCCTGAGTGTGGCCAGGGGTGGAGTTGTGCCAGGCCCCCACCTCCGCAATTCCCCAGGGCAGGGCTGTGCCCCCCCCCGACCTTGGCCATCTCGGTTTGCAGGACACAACCCCCAGCCCTCACCACTGAACCCTGGTGTCCCTGTCTATACCTGCGTTTGAGGAAAAAACCATTGGTCCCCACCTTCTGGTCAGGAGTTCAAGACCAGCCTGACCAATGTGGAGAAACCCCATCTCTCCTAAAAACACAAAATTAGCCGGGTGTTGTGGCACACGCCTGTAATGCCAGCTACTTAAGAGGCTGAGGCAGGAGAATTGCTTAAACCCGAGAGTTAGAGGTTTCGGTGAGCTAGGGTCGTACCATTGCACTCCAGCCTAGGCAACAAGAGCAAAACTCCATCTCAAAAAAAAAAATCAAAAGAAAAGAAAAGGAAAGAGAAGAAGTGGGGTCTCATTCTTCACCCTCAACACTGAATGGAGGCTGGGCATGGTGGCTCCTGCCTGTATCCCAGCACTTTGAAGCCTGAGGCAGGTGGATTGCTGCATCCCAGGGGTTTAAGACCAGCCTGGGCAACATAGTGAAATCCCCATCCTGGCAAAATAAAGATTAAAAAATTAGCATGCTTGCTTGCACCTGTGGTCCCAGTTACTCGGAAGGCCCAGGTGGGACGATCCTTTGAGCCCAGGAAGTCGAGGCTGCAGTGAGCCATGATCACGCCACTGCACTCCAGCCTGGGTTACAGAGCCAGATCCTGTAAAAAAAAAAAAAAAAAAAAAAAAAAAAAAGCCAGGCGCAAGAGCTCACGCCTGTGATCCCAGCACTTTGGGAGGCTGAGGTGGGTGGATCACAATGTCGAGAGTTCAAGACCAGCCTGGCCAATAAGGTGAAACTCTGTCTCTACTAAAAAGTACAAAAATTGGCCAGGCATGGTGGCGGTCACCTGTAGTCCTAGCTACTCAGGAGGCTGAGGCAGGAGAATCGCCTGAACCCGGGAGGCAGAGGCTGCAGTGAGCCGAAATCAAGCCACTGCACTGCAGCCTGGGCGACAGAGCAAGACTCCGTCGCAAAAAAAAAAAAAAAAAAAATAGACTGAACGGAGATCACTCTGCCTTGCAACAGTCACGTGGCAGAGATAAGAGACGTTCCCCTCCCCCCAAAAATATAAAAATATAAAAAAGACAAAATAAAAAAGAAGAAAAGCCCCCAACACAATCTGAAGAGGCCAGTGCTCTGTCCTCTGTTCCCCCAACCCGCCCCCGACACCTGCTTTTCCCCAGAGCTCCTCCCGCTCACGGGTGCTCCCTCTTTGCCCTGGCAGTGCCCCTGCCTGGTGCACACTTCCTGAGTCTCCTCCGGGGTCCCCCCATCTCTTTTATTATTATTATTATTTTTTGAGATGGAGTTTCACTCTTGTTGCCCAGGCTGGAGTGCAGTGGTGTGATCTCGGCTCACTGCAACCTCCACCTCACGGGTTCAAGCGATTCTCCTGCCTCAGCCTCCCGAGCAGCTGGGATTACAGGGATGCGCTACCACGCCCGGCTAATTTTTTGTAATTTTAGTAGAGACGGGGCTTCTCTGTATTAACCAGGATGGTCTCCATCTCCCGACCTCAGGTGATCCGCCCGCCTCAGCCTCCCAAAGTGCTGGGATAACAGGTGTGAGCCACCGTGCCCGGCTCACCCAGCCTATATTGAGGGTGGGGTAGGGGGTGGTCGGGGCCTAAGTGGGGGGCATCCTCAGGGTTGGGCCAAGGAGGTGGGTGGGGTAGCCACGGGAGGCTTTGCGGGGGGACCGGAGGCTGGAAATGAGGGTGGACTCGGTGGCGGGTGCTGTGGAGCCTGAGGCTGCCTGGGAGGCGTCCAGAAGCTCCAGGCCCTTCTTTCTGAGACAGGGTTGCTGTCTGAGGGTTGTTGTTTCTGACACAGGTTGCTCTGTTGTCCAGGATGGAATGCAGTGGTGTGATCCTGGCTCACTGCAGCCTTGACTTCATGGGCTCAAGTGATCCTCCTGCCTCAGCCTCCCAAGTAGCTAGAACCACAGGTGCGCACGATCATACCTGACTAATTTTTGATTATTTGTAGAGCTGGGGTCTTGCCATATTGCCCAGGCTGGTCTCATATTCAGGCTGGTCTCAAACTCCTGGGTTCAAGGGATCCTCCTGCCTCGGCATCCTAAAATTCTGGGATCACAGGCGTGGGCCACCACGCCTGGCAAGCTTGGGGCCCTCCTGCAGGGTCGCCTGGTGGAGCAGAAACCGCAGCCAGCGACCCCCCATTCATCTGTCCCTGCGCATTCCGGGGCTTGGACGGTGGCTTCCGAGCCCAGAACTGCAGAGTCATCTGCTCCGCACTGAGGCTGGAACATCTCAGACCAGACCCCTCCCTCTACAGCCTGAGAGAGGGAGAGACCCTGCTCAGGCCTCCCAGGGGCCTGCCCACCCGACAGCTCCTGACTCCCCCACCCTCATGATCGGGAGAGGAAGGGCTTTGGCCCAGGAATGATCAATGTGCCCTAATGGACGAAGGGTTCGGGGGGAGGGGCGCTGAGCCGCAGGAGACACCCTTCCCAGTGCGGAGGGGGAAACTGAGGCCGCTCCCAGGCCCCATAGGTCACTGGTGTGAAGCAGTGTGAGCGCCGCCGGGTCTGGAGTTGCATCTGGAGAACGAGGCTGGGGACTCTTCTTTCCGGGGGTCATTAGGGACAGCCCCCCAGGAACCATCCCTGGCACTCCACCAGGCTGTGTCTCCCCCCAAGCTTCCACCTCCCCGCCGGGGTTTGGGGCTTACAGCTCTGCCCTGGGTTCAAGTCCTGGCTCCCAGCAGAGGCTGTGGTGTGTCCCCTCTGGGTCTGGGGTCCACAATGCCAGTCTGTCTCCCAAGCATGAGAGAAGCTTCTAGAGACAATCTATGAGCATCCTTCAACACTGTCCCCCATCCCTGCCTCTCCCCAGCTCCCCAGCAGGAGAGAGGAGGGAGGCGTGGGCCAAGTTTATCACTCACTGGGCTTTCTCTGCCCACACCTGGCTGACCCCTGGGGCTTCTGCGATCTTTTTTTTTTTTTTGAGGCCAGGGTGTCCCTCTATTGCCCAGGCTGGAGTGCAATGGTGCGGTCATGGCCACCTCAGCCTGGACCTCCCACGTCAGCCTCCTGAGTAGCTGAGACTACACATATGAACTGCCATACATGGCTAATTTTTTGCATTTATTTATTTAGTTTTGTAGAGATGGGGTTTCTCCACGCTGCCCAGGCTGGCCTCCAACTCCTGAGCTCAAGCGATCCTCCTACCTGGGCCTCCTAAAGTGCCAGGATTACAGGCGTGAGTCACCACGTCCAGTCTGAGACCCATTTTGCAGCTAAGGAAGATGAGGCCAGAGAACGGGGGTGCCCAGGCCCTGGGTCCTGCAGCGGGGACCCCATTAGCATCCAGTGGATGCCGGAGGGGAGGCGGCCCGACCACTCCAGATTCCAGCCAGTCCCCTGAGCCTGGCTGAGGAAGAGCTGGGGGCACCTGAGTGGGCAGTCTCAGCGCTGGGCGGTCCTCGTGGCCCCCTAAGCATCAAAAACCAGAGCCTGTTATGATCTTGCGATGAGGAGGGGGCCAGCCCTTTGCAGGGACCGCTGTCGGCCCCCTCCACCTGCCCACCAGGCGTTAGAGTTATGGTTTGCAAGATCCACTCCCCTCCCAGCCCAAGTGTTAATGACGGTGGTACCTGAGTCCCCCGAGCACCCAGGGCTGTTATTAGCATCATCCATCACCCCTGCGGCTGCGGCTCTAGAAGCTCTGTGGCCAGGAGGGGAAACTGAGGCAGAGAGGTTCAGCTGGGTCTCCGCATGAGGTCACAGCTGCAGAAGTCGGATAAGCCCAGGTTCCGGTGCTGTCCCTGCCACCCACCATTTGTGAGGACACTGTTCTCTGAGCCTCAGTTTGCTCACCTGGAAAAGAGGCTGCAGTGACGCGGGGTGGGGTCTCAGATCCTGGGGGCTCTTTTTCATTTCGTTTTGTTTTGAGATGGAGTCTCTCTCTGTCACCCAGGCTGGAGTGCAATGGCACGGTCTCGGCTCACTGCAACCTCCACCTCCTGGGTTCAATTGATTCTCCTGCCTCAGCCTCCTGAGTAGTGGGGAATACAGGTGCCCACCACCACGGCTGGCTAATTTTTGTATTTTTAGTAGAGAGGGGGTTTCGCCATGTTGGCCAGGCTGGTCTCAAACTCCTGACCTTGTGATCCACCCGCCTTGGCCTCCCAAAGTGCTGCGACTGCAGGCGTGAGCCACCACACCTGGCCTCCTGGGGGTTCTTGATGAACGGAATCGGCAGCCCCATGGAGACAGGGCCTTTGTAGCCTGATCCCCCCCCACCTTCCCTGTGAGCCCATTGTCCGGCGCAATGCCAGCAAGCCCTCAGTGGACGTTTGTTGAATGACTGAATGAGTGTGTTGTACACGGACTGAGTCAAGTGCTTTTTTTGCCAACTGGGCAAGACTGGAGGCAAAAGCCTATTCTCCATCATTCACTCCTCCAGGAAGGCCTGGGGGGCAGGGGTGGTGGTGGGGATCGGGCTCTGGCGGGTGAGGGGGCCAGCAGGGGAACTGCAGGAGTCAGCGTGCTGGCTGGCAGATCTTTAAATTAAAATACATATATACACCAGATAAATAAACCCGGCCCACACCCTGGTGACAGGTGGAATTAAGTTGCCCAGTTGGGGAGCGGGCATCGGAGGCTGGGGGTGGAAGGGGATGGGGCCGAATGACCAAGGGCTGGCGTCTACCCCATGAATATTCCGGAGCCCCCCTGGCCTGCCAGGGCCCCTGGGAGGTGCTGAGGGGGTCAGGGAATAAGGACCCAAATTCTGAGCCCCAGGTTGGGCATCCAGGATCTGGCCTGGCTTAGAGAGAGACCAGCAGCCCACGGGGTGCCCTGGGAGAGTCAGCGTCTTCGTCTGGAACAGGGAGACCACAGCGGCCCTCCCAGTGCAGAGCCTGCCCTTGACAGTGGACGTGGGGCGGACCTGGTTCAAATCCTGGCTGAGCCCTCAAGGGTTGGGAGCAGCCTCCGTCAGGTCAGGTACCAGGGAGACCCCGTCCTAGCACACAGGGAGGCCCCCATGGGGCCTGCACAGCTGCGGGGTCCTCCCTGGCCCCTTCCCTCCAACCCAAGCCCAGGGGAGAGGGGTGGAGGGGGCGGGGGGAGTTTTCAATTACGGAGCAGCTAATCTCCCAGTGAGGGCCGTTCTGGGGCCCAGTAAATCTATTATGAAAAGCCTCTAAATGTATGTAAAACCGGCCTCCGACAATCCGGGGATTAGGCCGCTGGGAGGGGAAACCGAGGCGCAGGCCGCCTGGCGGATTAGCGCAGCGGGGCCCCTGGAGGGTTGGAGGGAGCAGTCCCTGGAGGTCCAGGGCAGAGGGAGAGAGGTCTTCTGAGGAAGCCGGCACCCATTTTATAGCTGGGGAAACTGAGGCCGGGACAGGCCTAGACCCGGAGGAAAGAGCCCTCCCCCGATCCTCTCAAGGCACTTTCACCGGCAAGGGGGATTTTCCCATAAGGTGGCCTCACTGGGTTTAAAAGATGGGGAGCTGGGGACCCCAGGGCTAAGATACTGGGACCCCTGGACCCAGCTTAAGGCACCGTGGCCTGGCCCGCACCTTCTGCTGGCATCTCAGGCCCTTTGAAGCTGCTCCATCCCTTTGTGCTTTTGGAATGTCTTTATTAATCACCTTCTGTTTACCAAGCCAGAGGTGGCAAAGGTAACAGGAGAGGGGAGCCCAGTGCCCTGGCAGCTCAGGGCACTCGCCGAAGACGCTGAAGACAAAGGCTGCCGGGAGAGGCCTTCCCTAGGGACTCGTGCTTCCCCGGGGATGTGGGAAGGAGATGGTCACCCCACCAAAGCATGGCGAGGCCACTCCAGGCCCAAGGGAAGGCCTGGTGGCCGGAGAGAGGCATGAGCTGAGAAGCCAGGTGGCTGGGCTGCTTCTGAGGATGGCAGGAGCCCTCGGAGGGTTGTGACAGTGTCCGTGGGGGACCCTGGACCCCCACAGCTTCCTCAGTGTGGCCCCAAACTCTCCCAGGCTCACCCAGCCCTCTTAGGGTAGGGCCAGCTCAGCTTCCTGCCCTCGGGGCCCCTGTTCCAGCAATTTTCGCTCCTGGACGCTGTTCCCACCTGTTGAGGTCCTTCCAAGAGCCCAGGTGCATAGGAGGATGGGGGCGACACCCCTTCTCACCCCTACCTAGCAGAGCTTGCAAGCTGCTCTGCAGATTGCTGGCAGCTGGAGAAACTGAGGCATGAGTTGGGGTGAGGCGGTTCACGCCTGTAATCCCAGGACTTTGGGAGGCCGAGGTGGGTGGATCATCTGAGGTCAAGAGTTCGAGACCAGCCTGGCCAACATGGTGAAACCCCATCTCTACTAAAAATACCAAAAATTAGCCAGGCGCGGTGGTGGGCAGCTGTAATCCCAGCTACTCAGGAGGCTGAGGCAGGAGAATCGCTTGAACCCCGGAGGTGGAGGTTACAGTGAGCCGAGATCGCGCCACTGCACTCCAGCATTGGCAACAAGAGTGAAACTCTGTATTTAAAAAAAAAAAAAAAAGAAAGAAAGAAAGAAAGAAAGAAATTGAGGCAAGAGGTGACAGCCGTTTCTGCAGGCCTCGGCAGCACCCCATGGGGCCTTCCTGGGGCCCCTGGCCTGGCCACCAGCGTGTCCAGCCACCAGTGTGTCCCTGCCTCCCAGGTGCTGGGGAATGAAGAGGTGAGTGAGTTCTGAGACTCCTCCAGGCCCAGGCCTCCGAATTCCTCCAAGTCCCAGGTGAGGGGTTGTACAAAGCTGCAGCAGGATGGGCCGGTCCCAGTGACCCTGGAGCCTGGGCCTTGATGGGCTTGCTCTGTGACCCAGGAGGGGGTGTGTGCCTCTCTGTGACTCAGTTTCCTTGTCTGTGTCATCGGCAACTGCCAGATGCAGTTCCCAGCACTGGGTGGGGGCAGAGGGCCTGAGGGGTATCAGGGGGCTGCGGGCGCCCCCGCCCCCCGACCAGCCGTCAGTCAGGCTGACCGGGCCCCCTTCAAGTCGTCACGGCCCAGCAGCGGCCACGGGAGGGATTATTCCGGCCTGTCCAGGGTGGACTGAAGTGGAACCAAGACTGACGACCAGAACGCGCCCCCGCGGACCCAGCCCGCCGGCTTTTGTCCGCCGCCAGCCCCCCACCCTCCTGCCGTCACGGACCCTGCCTCCCGTGCCTGAGCCCCGTTTCTCTAGGGGGCCGGGCTGCATCGCATGGGCCCCCGCTCGGCCAAAGCCCTGCAGCTTCTCGGCCCGCTCCGTCCGCTGGCTGCCTCAGTTTCCCTGTCTGCAGCATGGGCATGCGGGGTCCCTCCGGTCGGCTCCTTGGCGGCTGAATGGGGGCTGTGTGAGCAGAGGCGCCTGGAGGAGGCAGAGGCTCCCGCACTGCTGGGGCTTTCCCAGGGTGCTTGGGGGTCCCTCTGCCTGATTCCTCTGCCGAGCCTTTGTCCAGGAAATTTGAGGTGGCAGGGAGAACGGATCCGCTCTCGGCCTGAATGGAGCCGCGGCAAATGCTGTTGACCCCTGACCCCGGCCCCCTAATCCCGGGGTCGAAGCTCTCACTGGAGAGGGGCCCTGGGAGATGAGCTGGGGCACGACCCCCGCCCCAGGGACCAAGGGGGGCTTCCGGGTCAGGGTCAGAGGGGCTTTGGGAGGACGCGGCTGCCCCGTTGGCCACGTGTCCGGTCGTCACCCCTTGGAGGCTCACACGGGAAACTGAGACGTGGAGGAACCCTCAGAAGTCCCGGAGCTCTGGGGTGGGGACCAGGCCTAGCCACCTGCAGGGAGAGAGACAGGGCCTCTCGGAGTCGCCAAGCAGGAATTCCGGGACGTCTGGCTGGTCCTAGAAAGTGAGGCTACATTCTAAACCCCGAGTCTCCCGGAATCCCTCTGGGTACCCAGCCCCTGTGTGCCCCCTGGGAAGGCCTGGGAACCCCTCGTCTGGAATAGGGAGAGGGGCTTTTCCTCCTGGCCACCCACCGCTGCTCTAGATTTACCCACTGTCTTCAGGAGGAAGAAATGAATGAATGAATGAAGTGGAAGGAGGTGTCCTCATGTCTGCCAGCTGCTGCAGTTTAGCCCCCCGTGCCATGTGGCTATTTAGAGGCCTCGGCTAGCAGCATCTACCGCAGATTAAAAGATTCTCCGTGGCAGGATGGGATGCGCTCACACGCTTGGGCGCCCCTGTGCTCCCTGGTGGCCGTGTGTCTGTTCCACCCTGCCGAGCTGTTCCCCACGATCAATTTCAATTTGGCCTGGTCTCTGCCTCTGCAGCTCAACCCTCCTTGGAGGCTGGCAGCGGGGAAAGGAGTTGCTGGCTTCCGAAGCCCTCCCCCCAGGTCCCTGGGACCCTCGCCTGATGATGAGAGAGCTCCACTGGGCCTCCTCTTTCTGGGCCTCAGTTTCCCCAGGTTTGGAAGGAGGGTGCAGGGCTGCGCAGTGTGGAGCCAGCCTGGTTTTCATTCAACCTCACGCAGCCACCGAACGCCCGACGTGCGCCTGACCCTGGGCTGAACCCTGGGGCTCCATGGGGGCCATGGCAGGTAAACCTGAGGCAGAGGCAGAGGAAGGGGAGGAAAAGTGTTCCCACAGTGGGGAGAGGGAGTAGGGAGGCAGGAGAGAGCTTAGACCCCTGGAGGAAGCAGGTAACTCGGGGCCACGGAGGAGGGTAGACAGCCCAGGCGACAAGATTCCTCCATAGCCAACATTTGTGTATTTATTTTTTGGGACAAGGTCTCACTCTGTCACTCAGGCTGGAGTGCAGCGGCGTGATCTCGGCTCACTGCAACCTCCACCTTCTGGGTTCAAGTGATTCTCCTGCCTCAGCCTCCCAAATAGCTGGGATCACAGGCACACCCCACCATGCCTGGCTTATTTATGTCTTTGTTCGTTTATTTATTGTTGAGACAGTCTTGCTCTGTCACTCAGGCTGGAGTGCAGCGGCAGGATCTCAGCTCACTGCAGCCTCGACCTCCGTGGCTCAAGTGAGCCTCCCATCTCAGCCTCCCAAGTAACTGGGACCACAGGCATATTTCACCACGCCCTGCTAATTTATTTAGTTATTCAGAGACAGAGTCTCACTCTGTCGCCCAGGCTGGAGTGCAGTGGCACGATCTCAGCTCACTGCAACCTCCACCTCCCGGGTTCAAGCGATTCTCCCGCCTTAGCCTCCCGAGTACCTAGGATGACAGGTACCCGCCACTACGCCTGGCTAATTTTTGTATTTTTAGTAGAGATGGGGTTTCACTATGTTGCCCAGACGGGTCTGGAACTCTTGACCTCAAGTGATCCGCCTGCCTCGGCTTCCCAAAGTGCTGTGATTAAAGGTGTGAGCCACCGTGCCTGACCAATAGCCAACACTGATTGAGTGCTTACTGTGTACGAAACCTCCCAAGGATCCTCTAATACCCGTTTTACAAATGAGGAGACTGAAGCCACAGGGAGAGGTGGCTGGGAGGTGGGGGAAGGAGGTCACGTCCATGCTTGCAGTTGGCAGCGCTGCGGTTTGTTCCCGGCTGGGACCTGTCTGGGTCCCCAGCAGGACTGCGGCGCGCCTGGCTTCCTCCTCTGCGCCCTCCGTTCCCCTCCCACTTCCTCCCGGGACTCCAGGCTGCCCTCCTTTCCTGGGGTGGCGGTGGAGGAACCTACATGGGCTTCTGGGTGCTGGAGTTCCGTCTGAAGCTTCCCGCTCATTCTGCGTGACCTCGGGTGGTGCGTGCCTGTTCCTTCCGTGCCTCAGTTTCCCCGGCTTGTAAAGGGAGACCTCGGGAAGTGAGATGGTGCAGAGAAGCAGCCGCCCCTGCCAGGCTGTGCGCCCTATCCCGGTGGACCCCGCGCTGTGCGCCCCGCCGGGCCGCGTCGCCTCTGGCCCGGACCCCCGCTGCGCGACCCCGACCCCCCGCAGCTCCGCGCCCTTCCTGGGCCCCCCGCGGCTCCGGGCTCCGGCCGCCGCTAGGTGGAGCGAGGAGGCCGGTGGAGACGCCGCGCGGCAGACGCGCGCTCCGGAGCTGCAGAGGCCGGGGAGCCCGCCTGGCGCGGGCAGCGCTGCCTGGACGCCCACGGCCCCTTGGCGCTCGGACCACCTGTCCCGCAGACAACGCCCCTAGGAGGCCCAGCGCGGCCCGCGGGCCGGACACCCTGCGAGGGGCACGCTCTGGGTGCGGGAGGGGAGTATCCCGGGCGCGTGGTTTGGGTCGGCGACTGCGCTGGGGTCTGGATCCCCGAGCCGGCAGGCTCAGAGGTCTGGATGGACAGGGCGGGCGCAGGTGCTGGGGAGCCCCCCTGGCTGGACCTAGGGTCCCAGCTTCATGCTTACCCCTAGAGCCTCAGGTCTGGGTCTCATGCCCCAACGGGAACCCCAAGCCCTGCTCGGCTCTCTTCCCCACCTCTGCTGCCCCTGACCAGTGGCTTCTGCCATAACCCTCTTGGCAGACCCATTTCTTTCCTTCCTTCCCTCCCTCCCTCCCTCCCTTCCTTCCATCTTTTTCTGTTGAAGGAGTCTTGCTCTGTCACCCAGGCTGGAGTGCAGTGGCACAACCTCGGCTCACTGCAACCTCCACCTCACGGGTTCAAGCGATTCTCCTGCCTCAGCCTCCCGAGTAGCTGGGATTACAGGCGAGCGCCACCATGCCCAGCCAATTTTTGTATTTTTAGTAGAGACGGGGTTTCAAGATGTTGGTCAGGCTGGTCTCGAACTCCTGACCTTGTGATCTGCCGGCCTCGGCCTCCCAAAGTGCTAGGATTGTAGGCGTGAGCCACTGCATCTGGTCTGGCAGACCCATTTTTCATAGGAGGAAACTGAGGCACAGAGGGTTTTGTCATTCACAGAACAGCTGGGTCCCTCGTGTGATGAGCACATCCCTCCATCATCACCACACCCATGTCCACTTTCTGGATCTGGGGCTGCAGAACGTCCACAGCCCTGAATAGCCTCTCGTGGTTGCTGTGGGTGGAGTTTCCTTGGCCTTGGGACGGTCCTCCCTACTCCGGCAAGGACACTCTTCTGGGTTCAACCCTTACTGCCCCTGCAAGGCAGGGCTGGTGAGGCCATTTGCACCCTAGGGGCCATCTAGTGTGTGGCTGCGCCTTCCTGCACCACGGCTGAGGCGAGGCTCCTACCCACAGGCGCCGCTGGTGGGTTCAGCTGGCCCCTGCTGCAGGATCCTGGTTGATTTCCGGTACTCCTGGCTTTGCCGCTGTCCGTCCTGCTGGGAGTGATGTGCACTGCTGTGCCTTGCTCTCAGGCAGCTCTCTGGAGTCATGGAAACTTCTATGCCTCGGTTTCCTCCTCTGGAATGTGCAACTCCTTGGAGGAATAAGCTAGAAGAGCAGGCAGCAAGCAGGCTTGGGGTTCCAGGTGGGGGGACCAGATACAACTGTGAGGCTTTGGGAGGTCAAGGGACACACTGCTGCTCCTTCTGGTCCCAAGTCCTTGAGCTCTGCGGCTCTGCACCTGACCCACGACTCACCAGGAATCAAGAATCTAGCCCTCAGGGCCGGACGAGGACACAGTGGCTCACGCCTGTAATCCTAGTACTTTGGGAGGCTAAGGCAGGAGAATCACCTGAGGTCAGGAGTTCGAGACCAGCCTGAACTTGGTGAAACCGTGTCCCTACTGAAAATACAAAACTTAGCTGTCTGTGGTGGCACGGGCCTGTAATCCCAGCTACTCAGGAGGCTGAGGCAGGAGAATCGCTTGAACCTGAGAGGCAGAGGTTGCAGTGAGCCCAGATCGAGCCACTGCAGTCCAGCCTGGGGATAGAGTCGGAAGGAAGGAAGGAGGGAAGGAAGGAAGGAGGGAAGGAAGGGAGTGAGGGAGGGAGGAGCCAGCCCTCCTTCCTCCCTCCCACTCACTTCCACCCAGCCTCGGGATCCTGTCTTTAGAACAAGCGGCTTTTGTCTCTGCCCCAAGGCCTTCGCATAAGCTGCTCCGTCCCTGCACGTGACCAGTCCAGGAGCCCCCTTGCTGCCCAGCGGTGGCCGGCCACGTCCCTCCAATCGTGAGATGCCCATTTTTGTTTTCTTTTTCTTTTCTGTTTTATTTTTTGGGGTTGGGGGTGTGGTGGTTTTGCTATGTTGCCCAGTCTGGTCTCAACCTCCTGAGCTCAAGCAATGCTCCTGCCTCAGTCTCCCAAAGTGCTGGGATCACAGCGTGAGCCACCTCGCCTGACCTGGACACCCGTTTTTATGTCCAGTGTGACAATATTTGTGCCAGGTGAGTCAGAGATGATACAGCAAGGGAAGAAGACACGTTCCCTTCCCTCTAGAAAGTCACAGGCGTGCCCAGAAGACAGAAGGCTTGCAGCGCCCGGGGACGGGGTAAAGGAGCTGGTTCTTCGGAAGAGTGAGTGCTTCTCAGCTTTTTATCATTGAGATATAATTCACAGACCATGAAGTTCACCTGCTTAAAGGTGCAATTCAGTGGCTTTTAGTCTATTTGCAAACATCACCTCTAGCTAGTTCCAGAACGTTCTCATCACCCCAAAAGGAAACCCCATCCCCGTTAACCGTTGCTCCCCGTTCCCACCCCAGCCCTGACACCCATGCATCCCCTCCTGGCCTCTGCAGATTGGCCTGTCCTGAACATTTCATAGAAAGGGGATCACAGACTGGGCGCGGTGGCTCCCATGCCTGTAATCCCAGCACTTTGGGAGGCTGAGGCGGGTGGATCACCTGTGTGCAGTCAAGAGTTCAAGACCAGCCTGGCCAACATGGTGAAACCCCGTTTCTACTAAAAAATACAAAAACTAGCAGGGCGTGGTGGCAGGCACCTGTAATCCCAGCTACGTGGGAGGCTGAGGCAGGAGAATCGCTTGAACCCGGGAAGCAGATGTTGCAGTGAGCCGAGATCATGCCACTGTACTCCAGCCTGGGTGACAGAGTGAGATTCCATCTCAAAAACAAACAAAAAAACCCCTGAAAATCGGACGGTGACCCTCCCTCCCCTGCCTGCGTCCTGTGGTGGCTCCCTGCACCCCCGGGATTAATGCAGGCTCTGGGGCCTGGCGGCACATCCTCTTGGGCACAGGGTGAGGCCGGAAGAACCTCACAAGGCCGGAGGGTCCTGGCTCAGCGAGTAATGGGACGTGCTTCCTTCCACCCACACGGGAGCCTAGGAGAGCTGGGGAAGTGGGAAGTGGGCTTGTCTTGATTTTCCAGGGCAGGAAACCAAGGCTGGGGGTGCTAACATCCAAGGCAGGGCCCCAGAGGCTCCGGCGAGTGAGGTTCACGGCAGTGTGAAGCTGTGCCAGCCTGACCCGCCTCCCGCCTCCCGCCTGCCACGCAAGCCGAGGAGGGAAGGGCCCTTGTGGGCGGCTCAGAGGACCCACCGCTGTTTCCGGGCTCCTGGTGGGGTGGGGAAGGCTGTTGTCAGAGACCCCCTGAGACCCTCGGTAACATCGCCCGCCTAATGAGGGTCCCTGGGGCCTCTGCTCAGCTCGGGCCAGGGAATAAAGGCCTCCTCTCCATTCCGCTGTTTCTCCGCCCCCCGCCATAATAGGATTGAGACTTTTGAAGTTAATAGGAAATGAGGCAGGCTCCCATGTAGAGAATGCGGACGCGGAGGGCTTAGAGGGCCCTTTGTGAGCCGGGCCGGGCGGTTCCCCCCGCCGGCCAGCCCTGATGAAAGCACCGTGAAATTTACAGTGTCAGGACGCCCCTTGACCATGACAGGCCTCTTTACTTAAAGAAAAGAAGGGGGGGAAATCCCCCAACAGTGATACATGTGCATATGAACATACGTGTGTGTGTATGCAGTGCTCTGGCCGCCGCAGAGAGGCCCTGCTGGCCGCTGGGACGCATGTCTGCACAGCACCCACCCTGGGGCCTCCGCTCAGCTGGGAGGGTTGGGGATCATTCCGGCAGCCAGCCGTTTGGGCCGTGTAGCAAGGCTCCTAGACAAAACTTCCGTGTGTGTGGAGCCAGAGGAAGGTCAAATTGACGCCTTTCAGTGTCACAGAGGAAAACTGACAAGGGACAGAAGGGAAGGCAATTTTTCTTTTCTTTTTTTTTGAGACGGAGTCTCGCTCTGTCGCACAGGCTGGGGTACAGTGACGCAATCTCGACTCATTGCGACCTCCGCCTCCTGGGTTCAAGAGAGTCTCCTGCCTCAGCTTCCTGAGTAGCTGGGATTACAGGTGCCCGCCACCACGCCCCAGCTCACTTTTGTATTTTTAGTAGAGAAGGTTTCACCATGTTTGTCAGGCTGGTCTCAAACTCCTGACCTCATGATCCGCTCTCCCCGGCCTCCCAAAGTGCTGGGATTACAGGCCTGAGCCACCGTGCCTGGCCTCCTTTTTTTTTTTTTGAGATGGAGTCTCACTCTGTCACCCAGGCTGGAGTGCAATGGCGTGATCTTGGCTCACTGCCACCTCCACCTCCGGGTTCAAGTGATTCTCCTGCCTCAGCCTCCCGAGTAGCTGGGATTACAGGCTCCCGCCACCACACACGGCTAATTTTTGCATTTTTAGTAGAGACTGGATTTCACCATGTCGGCCAAGATGGTCATGAACTACTGATATCAGGTGATCCACCTGCCTCGGCCTCCCAAAGTGCTGGGATTACAGGCGTGAGCCAAAACGCCCTGCTAATTTTTGTATTTTTAGTAGAGATGGGGTTTTGCCACCTTGTCCAGGCTGGTCAAAATGGCCTCAGGTGATCGGTCCGCCTCAGCCTCCTAAACTTCTGGGATTACAGGCCTGAGCGACGGCCCTCCGCCTGCAGTATACAATTGATTTTATTGTATTCACAAAGCTGTGTGTCCATCAACCCAATCAACTGTGGAACATTTCCATCACCTCAGAAGGAACCCTCATCCCCTTCAACCGTCACCCCCCTGTATTCCCCTCCCTGTCCCCTCCCCAGACCGTGGCACCCACGCAGCCCCTCCTGGTCTCTGTGGATGGGTCTGTTCTGGGCATTTCATAGAAATGGGATCACGTACTGCGGGGCCTTCTGTGTCTGGCGTCTGTCACGAGAGTGACACTCTCAAGGTGCAGCTGAGCCTGGCTCCTTCCCACGGCTGAGTCGTGTTCCGGGGGGCGGAGGGCCGTGGTGTGTCTGTCCATCCTCGTGTGGGTGGACATTTGGGCTGTTCCCAGATGTTTCTGCGTGTGTAGGGAATGCTGTCCTTGCAAACCCTCCCCATGACCCTGGATTTGGGCCTTTGACCCTCAAGGAAGGCCAGGCAGGTCCTGCCAAGGCCAAAAGCGGAAGGTGCGTTCCGCAGCAGGGCCTGGCGTTCGGGGCAGGACACGTGGAGACAGCTTCCAGGCTTGGCCCTGTGTCTCC
Source organism: Cacajao melanocephalus (assembly GCA_963573385.1). NCBI lineage: Eukaryota > Metazoa > Chordata > Mammalia > Primates > Pitheciidae > Cacajao > Cacajao melanocephalus. Next base: position 38,506 of record CAUYLG010024140.1, read on the forward strand.
CCACCGGCCCTGCCACTCCCGGAGGTGGGACCCGGCCACCCTGGACTCTGTTTCTCCGTCGGCCTCAGGCAGTGGTGATGGCAGCTCCTCGGTGGCAGCTGTGACAGCGTGGACACACAGGAGCGCTTGCCTGCGTGAGGGAGGCTTTTTTCCGGTGGTCCCTGCCCCTGTTTGAATGCTCCTGCAGACAGCTGTCTCACCACTGTGCTGGTGGCGTTGGAGAGCAGGTCGGGCGTGTGGAGAGGGGGTTCTCTGTGTCCAGGGCTCCCCGGTTTTCCATTCAGACCCGTGGGAAGGCAATTTCCCTCTGTGGGCTCCAGTGTTGGGAGGGGTGGCCTCTGTGGAGCGACGTGTGGCCCTGTCCTTGCTACGGTGGAGGTCGGGGGTGGGAGTCCCGGAATCTGGCTGGGCTTGGGAGGCCCCCATGGATGCCTGCAGCCCATCCAGCGTCACGGGAAGCCCCCTTGCCCGCCGGCTAGAAGGGGTGGCTGGTAGGTGGCAGGCGGCGGGTGAGGGCCACCTGCTCTTCCCATGGACCCTGGGAAGGTCTGTCCCTGTGGGAGCCACGGTGCCGGCGCCCCTGCCCTTTGGTCGCAGCCGTGCCCTGCGGTGGGCAGGGAGATGCGGAGGCCACTTGCCCCTGCAGCGGCCCAGAGCCCTCCTGTCTTCTCAGACCCCCAGAGGAGGCAAAGGAGGCCTCTCAGGCAGAGCGAGAACATGTTGGTCCCCAGGGACGGTGGAACCACCGCGGGTACCGTCTGCCCGGGTCAGGCAGCGGAGGGACAGAGACAGAGTGAGACAGAGTCAGAGACAGAGGGAGACAGAGAGAGACAGAGACAGAGAGACAGAGACAGAGAGAGTCAGAGATGGAGGGAGAGACAGAGAGACAGAGACAGAGACAGATGGAGACAGAGACAGAGATGGAGGGAGAGACAGAGAGACAGAGACAGAGAGACAGAGGGAGACAGAGAGAGACAGAGACAGAGAGACAGAGGGAGACAGAGAGAGACAGAGAGACAGAGACAGAGACAGATGGAGACACAGAGAGTCAGAGATGGAGGGAGAGAGAGAGACAGAGAGACAGAGACAGAGTGAGACAGAGTCAGAGACAGATGGAGACAGAGAGAGAGACAGAGACAGAGAGACAGAGATGGAGACAGAGAGAGTCAGAGATGGAAGGAGAGACAGAGAGAGACAGAGACAGAGACAGAGAGATGGAGACCGAGTCAGAGATGGAGGGAGAGACAGAGAGAGACAGAGACAGAGAGATGGAGGGAGAGACAGAGAGAGACAGAGACAGAGAGACAGAGGGAGACAGAGAGAGACAGAGAAAGTCAGAGATGGAGGGAGAGACAGAGAGAGACAGAGACAGAGAGACAGGGAGACAGAGACAGAGACAGAGAGACAGAGACGGAGACAGAGAGAGTCAGATGGAGGGAGAGACAGAGAGACAGAGACAGAGTCAGAGATGGAGGGAGAGACAGAGACAGAGACAGAGACAGAGACGGACACAGAGTCAGAGATGGAGAGACAGAGAGGCAGAGACAGAGACAGAGTCAGAGACAGATGGAGACAGAGAGAGTCAGAGATGGAGGGAGAGACAGAGAGAGAGACAGAGACAGAGAGACAGAGTCAGAGACAGAGGGAGACAGAGAGACAGACACAGAGAGACAGAGACGGAGACAGAGAGACTCAGAGATGGAGGGAGAGACAGAGAGACAGAGACAGAGACAGATGGAGACAGAGAGTCAGAGATGGAGGGAGAGACAGAGAGAGACAGAGACAGAGAGACAGAGAGAGTCAGAGACAGAGAGACAGAGACAGAGACAGATGGAGACAGAGAGAGTCAGAGACGGAGGCAGAGACAGAGAGAGACAGAGTCAGGGATAGAGAGAGGGAGAGACAGAGGGGCAGAGTGAGACAGAGACAGGGAAACAGAGACAGAGAGAGAGACAGAGATCAAGAAACAGAGGCACGGCTGGGCACAGTGGCTCACGCCTGTAGTCCTAGCACTTTGGGAGGCCGAGGTGGGTGGATCACCTGAGGTCAGCAGTTCAAGACCAACCTGGCCATCATGGTGAAACCGCATCTTAAAAAAAAGAAAGAAAGAAAAGAAACAGAGACACAGAGAGAGAGAGGGAGATGGCGAGACAGAGAGAGGCAGAGACACAGCAAGTCTTAGGGCGGCAGAGAGACACCGGGAGACAGAGGCAGCGTAGGGTGGCTGTGCGGGGCGATGGGGCAGCGCTCCATCCCGGCCTTCCTGGCCCCTGAGGCCCCAGCTCCCAGCTGTGATTGGCCTGCTCTGGCCTCAGGCTCCCCCCGATTTTTCTGGGTTTGGGTTCAAGGGTGCACAAGGCCCGGACAGGACAGGACTCTGGGCCCTAGGCTCGGCCTCACCGTTCCACCCTGGAGTCTCCGTGCTTGGGCGTCTCCCCATCAGTGGGCACCACGTGCCCAGCAGGGACTCGGGAAGAGGTTGGCGCACTCTGCACTCTGCTCAGTCCGAGCGTCCCAGGAGCTTGGCAAGGGGACCCCAGCCAGCCCCCAGCTGAATGCTTGGGGGGCCCCACCTCACCTGGGGTGGGGGAGCCCCAGGCCCTGCCCTCAGGTGCTCACAGTGTCTCTTGGACCTCGCAGAGGTTGGTGAGGGTCTGAGGAAGCTTCAAGCCGGGGTTTCCGTGCTGGAGGTGGACGGGGGATGGGAAGGGGCAAGGGGGGACGGCCCTGATACACCGCTGGGCACTGCGGCTGCTCATCGTCTCCCTGGAAGATCTGTTCATGTCACCCGAACTTGTGAATGGACTTTATTTGGAATTAGGGACTTTGCGGTGTGACCAAGTTAAGATGAGGTCTTTGGAGCAGGCCCCAGTGCAGCGTGACCTGCGTCATCACAGGAAATACACAGGCCGGCCGGGCGCGGTGGCTCACGCCTGTCATCCCAGCACTTTGGGAGGCCGAGGCGGGCGGATCACAAGGTCAGGAGTTCGAGACCAGCCTGGCCAACATGGTGAAACCCCGTCTCTACTAAAAATACAAAAATTAGCCAGGAGTGGTGGTGCGCGCCTGTAGTCCCAGCTGTTTGGAGGCTGAGGCAGGAGAATTGCTTGAACCCAGGAGGCGGAGGTTGCAGTGAGCCGAGATCGTGTCATTGCACACCAGGCTGGGGGACAAAAGCAAGACTCCATCTCAGAAAAAAGGAAAAGAAAATACATGCATTGATTGCGAGCTGGTGAAAGGCACCTGTTCCCTCGGCCTCAGTCCCCACCTCTGGACGGCGCAAAACTACTGTTTATGGCACCGAAGATTTGGTCTCTGTAAAGCACTTGGAGGGGTGTCTGGCACCAAGTCCACATTCGTGAGTTTCTGAAAATAGAGTAGAATAAACAGAAGAAAGTAAAATACAGACAGAGCTGGTGCCTACCCTTGGGGAGCCTCCAGGACATCAGTGTGAAAGAGCCAGCTCTCTGCCCATCTCTCTGTCTCTCTCTGTCTTGGAAATGTCTGAGGAGGGCTTCCTGGAGGAGGTGTCCTTTGAGCTGAGCTCAGCAGAGGGAGCGAAGGAGCTGGGTTTCTCATGGAGAGTATCCAGGCAGAAGGAGCAGTGGGTGCAAAGGCCTGGAGGCAGCATGGAGCCTGGCGTGTCCTTCAGGTGGCCAGTGTGGCTGGAGCAGGGGATGCGGGGGCTGCTGAGGGCTTCATGGGCTGAGGGGAGGAGTTTGGTTTTTCTCCTGAGGGCACTGGGGAGCCACAGCAGAGTTTAGAGCAGAAGAGGGACATGATTTTTGCCCTGTGCCCGTGGTGAGAGGTGAGTAGGAAGGGCTGCCTGGAAGTGGGCAAGGACCTCAGGGTGGAATTCTGCCACAGGAAAGCTTTGGAGGAAATCGTTCTCCTTTTTCTCTTCTTTTCTCATCACAGACAGATTGAAAGATCAGAGGGAAGGGCATTGACGGAGTTTCCTGCAACAGCGTGTGCGGGTAGGGGGTGTCTGTGGTCTGTGCCCACCCGTGTGGGGACCAGCCTGCCCAAGCCAGCCCCTTTTCCCACGAGAGGCCTCTCATCAGCCCCCGGGGGGCCAGTGGTGACCTTGGGCCACGGTGGGCATCCAGCCCCTCTGGGGTGGTGGCCTTGGCAGGAGCCCGGGAGTCTGCCTCAGTCCTCGTCCCCGTTTCCACAGTGGGACAGGCGGGTCCCGGAGGCTGGGTGTCAGCAGCCAGGAGGACTCACGCTCCCACTGGCCGCACCCCTGGGAGTCGGACCCTCTTCCGTCCCACTTTAAGGATGAACTGAGGCGGGGTCTCTGCTCTCCACCTGGCCTGAGTCTCGGGTCTTTTCCCAGGGCCTGAGTGTTCCGGCGAGTGTGTGTGTAACACCCTCTCCCTGGATGCTCCTCAAGTTTAGGAAATGGCAGAGCCGCCCAGATTGAAATTCTCGGCCCGTGCGCGCCCGGCGGAGAAATCCATAATGCATTGTTTAGACAGATGCCTTTAAACCGTGCCGCGGCGGTGGGGAGGGCGGCGGCTGGGGGTTGTACTAGGAAGGTCACCCTTTTTTTCTGCACAAAGGTCAGCCGTAGACCGTTGCCAAGACAACAGGCGGCTTAAAGATGGAGGCTTAAGGAGAACAGACAATTCCCCTCCCGAAGATGCCCCATGCAAAGGGCCCGGCCGTAGGCTTGGGAGCCGGGGGCTAGGAAGGCTCAGGGGGCCTGAGGCGCTGAGTGCCAGGGCACAGGGAGGGGGAAGTGGGGCCCTGGGATGGCTTTGGGAGGCCTGGGAAGGAACTCGGGGGACTGCGGGGGCAGATCTTGGCTCAGCCCCTGACGAGCTGTCTCTGAACCAGTGAGCCTTGGGATTCCTGGCTGGGAAATGGGAACAACATCTGCCATTGAGGGTAGGAACCTCCAGGCTGGTCTGGGGTGGGAATCACCGTGTGAAACATGCAGACTCCAGCCGGGCACAGTGGTTCACACCTGGCAGCCCAGCACTTTGGGTTTTGTTTATTTGTTTTTGAGATGGAGTCGCTCTGTCGCCCAGGCTGGAGTGCAGTGACACGGTCTTGGCTCATTGCAACCTCTGCCTCCTGGACTCAAGCAATTCTCCTGCCTCAGCCTCCCGAGTAGCTGGGACTACAGGCGCCCACCACCACACGCGGCTAATTTTTGTATTTTTAGTAGAGACCGGGTTGCCTCGTGTTGGCCAGGCTGGTCTCGAACTCCCGACTCAGGTGATCCACCGCCTTGGTCTCCCAAAGTGTTGGGATTACAGGCGTGAGCCACCATGTCCAGCCTCCCGCATCCCAGCACTTTGGGAGGCTGAAGTGGGAGGATTGCTTGAGTCTAGGAGTTTAAGACTAGCCTGGGCAATATAGTGAAATCCTGTTTTTATTTAAAAAAAAAAAATTAGGCCAGGTGCGGTGGCTCATGCCTGTAATCCCAGCACTTTGGGAGACCGGAGAATTGCTTGAACCTGGTGTGGTGAGCTGAGATTGTACCATTGCACTCCAGCCTGGGCAACAAGAGCGAAACTCTGTCTCAAAAAAAAAAAAAATTAGCCGTGCGTGGTGGCGTGCACTTTAGTCCAAGCTACTCAAGAAGCTGCGATGGGAGGATTGCTGGAGCCAGGAGTTCAAAGCTGCAGTGATCCGTGAGCACGTCACTAAACTCCGGCCTAAGTGACAGAGCAAGACCCTGTCTCAAAAATGCAGATTTCTAGGCCCTCCAGGGGGCTTGGGTTCCACAGAGGGTGGGGGTCCTGGCCGACATCCCAGGGCGAGGTCCCGTGAGTGTGAGCTGGGATTCAGAGGAGCCTTCGTTTCTCCTGCCCCTTCCCCAAGCTGGGACTGGAACCCCAGTGGCTCCTCTGGGTCAGAAGCGGATTGGAGGTTCAGATTTGCCAACCTGAGGGCAGAGGTCCCGGGAGCGATGAGGGGGACCTGAGCCCCTCAGTCAGAGGTGGCCACTCTTCACTTTGCAAGATCTGAGGGCCTTTGTGGCCAGCAGGGACGTGGACAGGAGCTGGCCTCGGCTTCGGGGACTGAAGGTCTTTGCTGTCATAACTTTTTGGTAGCTACATAAAAACAGTGCCGTTTGCACAAACCTCTCTCCCTGGAGGTGCTTTTAAAGACTGGTGAGAACCACATGCCCTGATTACCATTTCATTTACCAGCGCGCCTGCCTCACCTTTGCGACAGAGAGAACATCAGGAAGGTGACTTTTACTGAGGCAAAATTCACACAACTCGAAAGTAACCATTATAAAGTGAACTCAGTCATCTGCATCCACCGTCAATGCCCGTCCCCCGCCCCAGCCCTGGCACTCACTGATCCACTTTCTTTTATTTTTTAAAATTATTTTTTATTTTATTTATTTTTATTATTATTTTTTTGGGGAGATGGAGTCTCGCTCTGTCACCCAGGCTGGAGGGCAGTGGCACGATCTTGGCTCACTGCAACCTTCACTCCTGGGTTCAAGCGATTCTCCTGCCTCAGCCTCCCGAGTAGCTGGGATTACAGGTGCACCACCATGCCCAGCTAATTTCTCTATCTTTAGTAGAGAGGGGGTTTCGCCATGTGGGCCAGGCTGGTCTCCAACGCCTGACCTCAAGTGATCTGGCTGCCTTGGCCTCCCAAGTGCTGGGATTACAGGCATGAGGCACTGCACCTGGCCCCTCCTTTTTTTTTTTAAGAGACAGGGTCTTGCTCTGTCACCCACGTGGGAGTGCCACCATGTGATCACAGCTCACTGCATTCTCCACCTCCCAGGCTCAAGCGATCCTCCCACCCCAGCCTCCTGAGTAGCTAGGACCACAGGCGTGCAGCACCACACCCGGCTAATTTTCTATTTTTTGTAGAGATGGTGACTGACTCTGTTGCCTAGCTGGTCTTGGATTCCTGTCCCCAAGCGATCCTCCCACCTTGGCCTCCCCAAGTGCTAGGATGACAGACAGGAGCCACTGTGCCAACCCCACAAAACCACTATATTTTTTTGGCTGGAGTGCAATGCCATGATCTTGGCTCACTGCAACCTCCGCCTCCCAGGTTCAAGCGATTCTCCTGCCTCAGTCTCCCCAGTTGCTGGGATTACAGGCACCCGCCACCATGCCCAGCTAATCTTTGTATTTTTAGTAGAGACGAGGTTTCACCATGTTGGCCAGGCTGGTCTTGAACTCCTGATCTCACGTGATCCATCCGCCTTGGCTTCCCAAAGTGCTGGGATTACAGGTGTGAGCCACCACGCCCAGCCCACGTTCTGTCTCTGTGGATTTGTCTGTTTCTTTGAAAACCCATGTGGGACAGGCGTCCGCAGGCTGGCTGCACCCACCATCTGGGTAAATCGGGGGTCCCCCAGGGAACAGGGCCTCAGCTGGTGTTCATGGACCCATCTGTCTGAATCCCCGGGAGGGAGAGGCTAAAGCTCTTGGGGTCTCCCAGGCTCGCCTGGTTGGCCCGGCCGGGGACCCGCAGGAGGCTGGACTGAAGCACAGCTCGTTCACAGGGTTTGCTGAGCTTCCACTCTGTGCGGGGCCCTGGGAATGAAGGTGTCTGCCGGGCTATGCTCCCTCTGGGGGCTCCTTTCTGCCCCTTCCAGCTTCTGAGGGTTCCAGGTGTTCCATGTCTTCCTGTGACCTCCAGTTTCTACCTTGGTTTTTTACTTTTTCTTTTTTTTTTTTTTTTTAGACACAGGTCTCGCTCTGTCACCCAGGCTGGAGTTCAGTGGCTCGATCTCGGCTCACTGTAGCCTCGACCACCTGGGCTGTAGCGATTCTCGTGCCTCAGCCTCCCAAGGAGCCAGGACTACAGGTGTGCGCCACTACACCCAGCTAATTGTTGTATTTTGGGTAGAGATGGGGTTTCACCATGTTGACCATGCTGGTCTCGAACTCCTGACCTCAAGTGATCTGCCTGCCTCGGCCTCCCAAGTGCTGGGATGACAGGCGTGAGCCACTGCGCCCGGCCGGGCTCCTGGATCTGATACTGTAGTACAGTTACCTGAGATGCAACCACCAGGGGAACACGGGCGAAGAGTGTGAACCTCTCTGTATTATCTCTGCAAATTGTGGTGAATCTGTAATTGCTGCAATATGAAAAGTGTAAAGCCGGGACATGGTGGCTCACTCCTGTAAACCCAGCACTTTGGGAGGCCGAGGTGGGAGGATTGCTTGAACATAGGAGTTTGAGACCAGACTGGGCAACATGGCAAAACCCTAGCTGTGACAAAAATGTTTTTATTTCATTTTATTTTTATTTTATATATATATATATGTATATATACATATATTTTTTTCTTTTTGAGACGGAGTCTATCACTGTTGCCCAGGCTGGAGTGCAGTGGCTCAATCTCAGCTCACTGCAATCTCCACCTCCCCAGTTCAAGCAATTCTCCTGCCTCAGCCTCCCGAGTAGCTGGGATTACAGTCGCGTACCACCACGCCCAGCTAATTTTTTTGTATTTTTAGTAGACACGGGGTTTCACCGTGTTGGCCAGGATGGTCTCCATCTCCTGACCTCGTGATCTGCCCACCTCAGCCTCCCAAAGTGCTGGGATTACAGGCGTGAGCCACCACGCCCGGCCCACCCAAAAATGTTTTTAAAAAATTAGCTGGGTGTGCTGTCTATTCATGTGGTCCCAGCTACTCAGGAGGCTGAGGTGGGAGGATTGCTTGAGTCCAGGATTTCAACGCTGCAGTGAGCTGTGATCACATTGCGTACTGTACCCCTCTGGGGGACAGAGCAAGACCTTGTCTCTCAAAAAAAAAGGTATAAAAAGTTAACACAGCCAGGCGTGGTGGCACATACCTGCAATCCCAGCTACTCAGGAGGCTGAGGCAGGAGAATTGCTTGAACCTGGGAGGCGGAGGTTGCAGTGAAGTAGGTTTACAACACTGCACTCCAGCCTGGGCAACAAGAACAAAACTCCATCTCAAAAAAAAAAAAAGTTAGCGCAGCTTGTAGAAAACAGAAAATAACCGGGTGCGGTGGCGCGTGCCTGTAGTCCCAGCTACCCGGGAGGCTGAGGTGGGAGGATCACTTGAGTCCAGGAGTTCTCGGCTGCAGTGCGCTGTGCCGATCGGGTGTCCGCACTAAGTTCAGCATCAATATGGTGACCTCCCGGGAGCGGGGGACCACCAGGTTGCCTGAGGAGGGGTGAACCGGCCCAGGTCAGAAACAAAGCAGGTCAAAACTCCCGTGCTGATCAGTCGTGGGATCGTGCCTGTGAATAGCCACTGCACTCCAGCCTGGGCGACATAGTGAGACCCCCATCTCTTATAAAAATTAAAAATAAAAATAAAATTAAAAAAAAGGAAAACAGAAAAGAGGCACTCCCTGGCAGGATAGTTACAGGACACTAATGTCGGCTCCGTCTGGTTCCCAGGGATCTTTTATTGTTACTTTTGCCCATTTTCTGAATTAAAAACATTTTTTCTATGAGAGTATGTTTTTATAAAAATTGGAGCAGTTTTGTTAATTTATTTATTTTTTACTTTTTCTGAGATGGAGTCTTGCCCTGTCGCCCCGACTAGAGTTCAGTGGCACGATCTCAGCTCACTGCAACCTCTGCTCCTGGGTTCGGGCGATTTCCCTGCCTCAGCCTCCCGAGTAGCTGGGATTACAGACGCCTGCCACCACTCCCGGCTAATTTTGGTATTTTTAGTAGAGACGGGGGTTTTGCCACGTTGGCCAGGCTGGTCTCGAACTCCTGACCTTGGGTGATCCGCCCACCTCAGCCTCCCAAAGGGCTGGGATTACAGGCATGAGCCATTTTTAATTTTTGAAAAGTGTGTGCCTCCACTGTGAGAAGCTTCTGTGTGTGTGTGTTGTGGATTGAGCGCCCTGAATGAGTTAAAGGCACTCCTTCTTCTCTGCGATTCCCTGCAGACCTCACCGTCTGTGATTCTGTGGATGTCTGGCCTGCACAGAAGAGGGTGGCGGCTGGGCCAGCCCCAGCTCCTGCTCACACAGGGAATTAGTGTCAGAGCCGGGCCGGGGTCGAGAGGCGGGCTGCTGGGACGTCTGCCCTTTCACCCCCATGCCGACCCCAATGTCCGATTGCTGTCAGCCTGGCTGTCCGAAAAAGAACATACCTGGTCTTCTCGCCAATTAGGAAGGGACCTCGGGAACCTAGAAAATTCCACCAACACGAGAAAGCACCCCACACCAAACCACACAGCAAAACCTGGACTCTCAGTGCCTCTACCCAGAACCAGTACTGTTGCAATTCCGGTCACAACCCGGAGTGTGTCCAGCTGTGCACGCACACACATGTGACTTCTTTTCTGGAAGAGCGAGGTTTTAGCTGCAATTTGTACCTGTTTATCACTTAACACTGGATGAATCTCACAGCTCTTTTCCCATGGAAACTAGTTTTCTGGCACAGAATTTGTTTTTTGTTTTTGTTTTTCTTCGTTTTTTTTTTTTAGACGGAGTCTCATTCTGTCGCCCACGCTGGAGTGCAGTGGCGCGATCTCGGCTCACCTCCACCTCCTGGGTTCAAGCGATTCTCCTGCCTCAGCCCCGCAACCAGTTGGAATTACAGGTGCGTACCACCACCCTGGGCTAATATTTGTATATTTAGTAGAGACGGGGTTTTGCCATCTTGGCCAGGCTGGTCTTGAACTCCTGACCTCAAATAATCCACCTTCCTTGGCCTCCCAAAATGCTAGGATTACAGGCCTGAGCCACCGTGTCCAGCCTTATTTTTACTTATAGAGATGGGCGTCTCACTGTGTTGCCCAGGCTGGCCTGGAACTCCTGGGCTCAAGCGATCCTCCTGCCTAGGCTTCCCGAGGTGCTGGGATTACAGGCCTGAGCCACTGTGCCCGGCCCTGAGATTTTCAGCTTTGGCTTCTACCAAGGTGCTGCTTCCTTTTAGCTTCTAGAATGTTCTCCGCCACAAACAAGATTAAAGTCTCCAATAACAAAATGAAGCAAAAAACACTTCCAAACTGCAACTCATCGAAAGACAGCAGAGGCTTTTCAGGTTCCAGTTGGGAGGCAGGGTGGGTGCTTCTCTGAGAAAGGCCCTGGCGTGGGAGAGGCAAGCTGAGGCCGGAGAGGGGGTACGCACAGAGGCCAGGTGGGGAGAAGCCTGCCTGGGAGCCGAGGCCTCCACGTGGCCGCCATGGGCCAGGGGGTCACTCTCTGCACCCCAGATGTCTTCGGGGACTCCAGCTCTGGCCCTGTCCCAGATGTGGGGACCTTTCCCAAAAAGCTGCGTGGATTTCCCCTGGGGCACGCTGTGCCTCCGGCGTCCGGAGTGGGGGCTGGGGGCTGGCTGGGGAGGGGCTGGAAGGGAAGCAGCAGACAATGGGCTGGGCTGCACCCCTCCCTGGGTTCCGGTTCCCCCCAAATCAGATGGACACGGCTGCAGAAAAGCCGCGGCCTCTCACGCGGCCGGGCGCTGGGAGCACAATGCGGGCTGTCGTCCTACGTTTTCTGCCGTGCCCGCCTCTGTTGTCTGGGTCCCCTGGGGCGGCTGTGGAAACTGGGGGTTGAGAGGCCTTCCAGGCAAGCTGTCTTTGTGGCTGTTTCACGCATCCTTCGGGAGACAGTAGGGGACACCTTCCCTTCCACCCTCTGGATGAGGCAGTGGTGACAGCGTCGGTGTGCGTATCAGGCCGGAGGGATCTGGGGAAGGAGGAGGGGCCGGCTCCTGGTTCCTGGTCCCTGCTCGGTTCAGGTTGCAGGCATCATGGGCGCCGCCCGTCCTGCCCACAGGGAGACCAGCGTCTGTGCAGCGGCATCCTGAGCTGCAACCAGGGTTTATTTCCCCGTGGGGGACGTGGGGTCTCCCTGATGTTAAAGGAGGCAGTGTCACACCGGCGTTTACCCACTACTGCCGTGGGATTGAGATTGGGATGGGCCCAGCGGGTTTGGGGATATATTAGGAGGGGCTCAGAAACCCCCAGCGGTTCAGTCCTGGAAGCTGGGTGTGGCAGATGACAGAAAATGCAGCAGCAGTCAGAACGAAACCCTTGGAAAACGCTGTTGAAAGAAAACAAGGCCCCAGAACTTCTGTGAATGTTCCCGGCAAGGACTCTGGGACAGTGATGAGTTTCCTCCCTCCTGCCCTTCCTCCCTCCCTCCCTTCCTTCCTTCGTTTTTTAGCAGAGTCTTGCTCTTTCGCCCAGGCTGGAGGGCAGTGGCATGATCTCGGCTCACTGCAACCTCCACCTCTCGGATTCAAGCGGTTCTCCTGCCTCAGCCTTCTGAGTAGCTGGGATTACAGTCACGAGCCACCATGCCCAGCTAATTTTTTATATTTTTAGTAGAGACAGGGTTTCACCATATTGGCCAGGCTGGTCTCAAACTCCTGACCTCAAGTGATTCACCCACCTCAGCCTCCCAAAGTGCCGGGATTACAGGCTGGGATGACAGCCTGCCTTGGCCTCCACAAGTGCTGGGATGATAGAGGTGAGCCACTGCTCCTGGCCTGGGCTTCTTATATTTTTAAAAAACTGTGTACCTGGCCAGGTGCAGTGACTCACGCCTATAATCCCAGCACTTTGGGAGGCTGAGGCAGGTTGATCACTTGAAGCCAAGAGTTTGAGACCAGCCTAGCTGACATGGTGAAACACAATCTCTGCTAAAAATGCAAAATTAGCTGGGTGTGGTGGCATCTGCCTGTAATCCCAACTACTTGGGAGGCTGAGACAGGAGAATCACTTGAACCCAGAAGGCAGAGGTAGCAGTGAGCCGAGATCGCACCATTGCATTCCAGCGTGGGTGACAGAGCGAGATTCCGTCTCAAAAAAATAATAATAATAAAAAAAAGAAAATAACCTGTGTATTCTTTAAAACTCATCACTGTGGGGCCGGGTGCGGTGGCTCACATCTGTCATCCCAGCAGTTTGGGAGGCTGAGGCAGGTGGATCACGAGGTCAAGAGATACAGACCATCCTGGTCAACATGGTAAAACCTCGTCTCTACTAAAAATACAAAAATTAGCTGGGCATGGTGGTGCATGCCTGTATTCCCAGCTACTCGGGAGGCTGAGGCAGAAGAATCGCTTGAACCCAGGAGGCAGAGGTTGCGGTGAGCTGAGATCGCGCCATTGCACTCCAGCCTGGGTAACAAGAGGGAAACTCCGTCTCAAAAAAAAAAAAAATATATATATATATATATTGTCTGTGTCTTTGTGTGTGTGTATATTTATGTACGTATGTGTTTATTTTGAGACAGAGTTTCGCGCTTCTTGCCCAGGCTGGCGTGCAATGGTGTGATCTCAGCTCACTGCAACCTCTGCTTCCCTGGTTCAAGCAATTCTCCTGCCTCAGCTTCCTGAGTAGCTGGGATTACAGGCCCACTCCCCTGCACCTGGCGAATTTTTTGTATTTTTAGTAGCGATGGGTTTCACCATGTTGGCCAGGCTGCTCTGGAACTCCTGAGCTCAGGTGATCTGCCCACCTCGGCCTCCCAAAGTGCTGGGATCGCAGGCGTGAGGCACTGCGCCGGGACTTATGTATTTATTAAATAAGACAGCAGGCACAGTGGCTCACACCTGTAATCCCGGCACTTTGGGGGGCCTAGATCACCAGTGCTTTGTACCTTCTGCCTGCTGGCCTCGGTTTCCCCACGAAAAACTTACGGTTACGTGGAGCGCAGATCCATGAATAAAACACAAGGTCTGGAGTTAGCGCTTCCTCTCCTACAGCGAATGTATAATCAGCCCAAAACTGTGGCCACAAGTCCGAGGCGGCCGCACCCCAGCAGCACTCAATGATTCATGGCTCTATCTGCTAATTGCCTCTCCGGCCGGCTTCGGCCTGATGCGTTTGACAAGGCTAGGGGTCGCAGACGTGCCTTAGGCACTCAGCCGCCCCCGCTGCCACCCGAGGGCGAGACTGCTTCCCCCTCCTGGGGGTGATCCGTCATTTCATCCATGGGGGAGTCAGGGGAGGGGGGCCGGGTGGCAGGAGAGAGCCTGGATCGATTTCTGAGCTGGGATGCGGCGGCCAGGCCTGGAGCAGGGCCGTGTTCACAGCGGGGAGGGGCCGGCCCACTGTGCCCTGCTGTGGAACCGTGGGTGGGGCTGGGGCACAGGACCTCCTGCCCGGCCTCAGACAGCCCCTCCTGCCGAAGGAGAGCTCCAGCCGCCGGCCACGGTCATGTGTGCGCCACTTGGAGGCAGAGCTGGTGCCCAGAACCTGCTGCAGCTGACAGGGCGCTGGTCCCCACAGACGCTCCGGCTTCGCCCTAGAGCTCCTGGCTCAGGTGGACCCACGAGTGTGTTTTGTTGTCGTTTGAGATGGAGCCTTGCTCCTGTCCCCCAGGCTGGAGTGCGGTGGCTTGATCGCGGTTCACTGCAACCTCCACTCCCGGGTTCAATGGATTCTCCTGCCTCAGCCTCCTGAGTAGCTGGGATGACAGGCACTCGCCACCATGCCCGGCTAATTTTTGTATTATTTTTTGAAAGAAAGATAAAGAGAGGAAAGAAAGTGAGAGTGAAAGAAAGAAAAAAAGAATGTAAGAGAGAAAGAAAGAGGAAGAGAAAGAGAGAGAGAGAACGGGATTCTTGATCTATTGCCCAGGCTATAATGAATTTTTGTATTTTTTAATAGAGATGGGGTTTCAGCATGTTGGCCGCCAGGCTGGTCTCGTACCCCTGACCTCAAGTGATCCGCCCGTCTCAGCCTCCCACAGTGCTGGGATTACAGGCATACTTTTTGTATTTTTTAGTAGAGACGGGGTTTTGCCATGTTGGCCAGGCTGGTCTCGAAGCCCTGACCTCAGGTGATCTGCCCTCCTCTGCCTCCCACACTGTTGGGATCGCAGGCGTGAGCCACCGTGCCCGGCCTGTCCTCTATTTTTTTCTTTTTAATTTTTTTTTTTAATTTTTTTCTTTTTTTAAAGACAGGGTTTCACCATGTTGGTCAGGCTGGTCTTGAACTCCTGACCTCAGGTGATCCGCCTGCCTTGGCCTCCAAAATGCTTGGATCGCAGGCGTGAGCCACCGCGCCCGGCTTGTCCTCTATTCTTATTGCTGCATCCGGCTGCCCTGTCTGATCAGGCCTGGGACCCACCATCTCCTTGTGTCACGGTCAAGCCTCTTTGTCCACTTCTGGCCTCTTCTCGAGGTGGGTGGGCCTTGAGTCACCAAGTGGTGTCACCTTGGGTCACCGAGTGGTGCCCATCCACGGTGGCGCAGCAGGAACTCTTCTCAGCAAGACCTGCTCTCATCCCAGGTAGCTCAAGAGCTGCTGGGAATGCCCTCTGCTCGAGGTGGGAGAAGGCCTGGTGGCACCTGAGGACCCTGGCTGGAGGGAGCCCTGGAAGTGCTGCGGGTTCACGCATCTGGGGACGCTGGTAAAGCTTTGCACAGGCCTGGCAAGGAGGAAGCAGACTCCTCACCCTGCCAGGCACTTGGCGGGTCCCCAAATAGCATCAGAGAAACCTGCTTCCCCAAACGAACACTGACTAAAGCCGTCATTTGCCCGGAGGTGAAAATGTAAATGGTTTCAAAATAGATTTGGGGCCAGCGTGGGCGACAGATACAGACAGCCACACATGTGCTGCCCCGGCTGGGGTGTGACGACACTGTTGCCCCTGGTTACAGAAAGCCACCCCCCGCCCCGGCCAGCTCACAGCACAGGCTGGGGTCCGCCACCCAACCCCGGTCACCAGCAGTGGCAGGAGGGAAGCAAGGGACCCCTTTCCGGGGGCCAGGAGACCAGGTCGTGCCACGAAGGTCAACAGCTCAGGGTCCCTGTGTCATTAGCGAGTGCCTCTCGGGTGCCCCCCAGGAGCCAGCGAGCTGACTGCCCCACGGCGGAGGAATGGCGGGCTGTGTAAAGCACTCTCTGGGAACTTTTCTTCTTCTTCCTTTTATTATTAATTAATTTATTTTATTTTTGCAATGGAGTCTCGTTCTGTCGCCCAGGCTGGAGTGCAGTGGTACAATCTCGGCTCACTGCAACCTCCACCTCCCGGATTCAAACGATTCTCCCACCTCAGCCTCCCGAGTAGCTGGAATTATAGGCGTGCACCCCCATGCCCAGTTGTTTTTTGTATTTTTAGTAGAGACAGGGTTTCGCCATGTTGGCCAGGCTGGTCTGAAACTCCTGCACTCATGTGATCCTCCCACCTCGGCCTCCCAAAGTGCCGAAATTGCATGCATGAGCCACTGTGCCCGGCCTATTAGTTATTTTTTCTTTCTTTTTTTTTTTTTACTTGATTTATTTTCTTATTTTCTTTTTCTTTTTGAGACAGGGTCTCACTCTGTTGCCCAGGCTGGATGCAGTACCACCATCTTGGCTCACTGCAGCCTCAACCTTCCCAGCTCAAGTGACCCCTCCACCTCAGCCTTCTGAGTAGCTGGGAACCAGAGGCATGTACCACCATGCCCAGCTAATTTTTGTATTTTTAGTAGAGACAGGATTTCACCATGTTGGCCAGGCTGGTCTCGAACTACTAAAGTCGAGTGATCTGCCTGCCTCGGCCTCCAAAGTGTTGGGATTATAGGCACGTACTACCATGCCTGGTTATTTTGACTTTACCTTAGAAATGGAGTCTCACTATATTGCCCAGGCTAGACTCAAACTCCTGCACTTGGTGGTGCTTGGTGACTTATGCCTTTAATCTGAGCACTTTGGGAGGCAGAGGTGGAAACATCACTTGAGGCCAGGAGTTCAAAGCCAGCCTGGGCAACACTGTGAGACACCCCCCTACACACACATCTTAATTTTTATTAAAAGGAAGAAAAAAGCCCGGGCGTGGTAGCTCACGCCTGTAATCCAAACACTTTGGAGGCCAAGGCGGGTGGATCACCTGAGGTCGGGAGTTCAAGACCAGCCTGACCAACATGGTGAAACCCCGTCTTAAAAAAAAAAAAAGAAGAAAAAAAAATTCCTAGTGATCCTCAAGTGATCCTTCTAGCTCGGCCTCCCCAGTGGAATAGATTTTTTTTTTTTTTTTTTTTTTTTTGGTGGGGGACGGAGTCTCGCTCTGTCGCCCAGGCTGGAGTACAGTGGCGCATATCTCAGCTGACTGCAACCTCCACCTCCTGGGTTCTTGCAATTCTCCTGCCTCAGCCTCCCAAGTAGCTAGGACTACAGGCGCACGCCGCCATACCTGGCTAATTTTTTGTATTTTAGTAGAGACAGGGTTTCACTGTGTTGCCCAGGGTGATCTCAAACTCCTGAGCACAGTCAATCCACCCGCCTCGGCCTCCCAAAGTGCTGGGATTACAGGCGTAAACCACTGCGCCTGGCCTGGAATAGACTTTTTTAAACAATTTTTTTTTTTAAAGACAGGCTCTCACGCCTGCAATCCCAGCACACTGGGAGACCAAGGCGGGCGGATCACAAGGTCAGGAGTTGGAGACCATCCTGGCTAACATGGTGAAACCCCGTCTCTACTAAAAATACCAAAAATAAGCCGGGCGTGGTGGTGGGCGCCTGTACGCCCAGCTACTCAGGAGGCTGAGGCAGGAGAATCGCTTGAACCCGGGAGGTGGAGGTTGCAGTGAGCCAAGATTGCACCACTGCACTCCAGCCCGGCCACAGAGCAAGACTTTGTCTAAAAGGAAAAATATAAAAGGTAGCCGGGCGTGGTGGCGCGTGCCTGTAATCCCAGCTTCGGAGGCAGAGGTTGCAGTAAACTGAGATTGCGCCACTGCACTCCAGCCGGGGTGACACAGCAAGACTCCGTCCCCCCAAAAAAAACTGCAAATCTGTTTCCCAGCTGGGAAGGTGCTGACGCATGTGTCACTCTCTTCCTGATAAACCTTGTCTCCAAGCTCCTGAGAAGTAGGTCAGGGTTTCAGTTTACGGGTCTGTTTCTGGGGCTGCCATGTGGGAGGATGGTTTTAGAGAAGCAACGTGGGGATCGGGCACGCTGGCTCACACCTGTAATCCCAGCACTGTGAGAGGCCGAGGCGGGCAGATCACTTCAGCCCAGGAATTCGAGACCAGCCTGGCCAACATGGCGAAACGCTGTCTCTACCAAAAGTACAATAATTGGCTGGGTGTGGTGGCGTGTGCCTGTAATCCCAGCACTTTGGGAGGCCAAGGCAGGTGGATCATGAGATCAGGAGTTCAGGACCAGACTGGCCAACATGGTAAACCCCGTCTCTACTAAAAAGATACAAAAATTAGCTGAGCATGGTGACTCGTGCCTGTAATCCCAGCTACTTGGGAGGCTGAGGTAGGAGAATGGCTTGAACCGGGATCCGGGAGGTGGACGTTGCAGTGAGCCAAGGTGGCGCCACTGCACTCCAGCCTGGGCTACAGAGTGAGACTCCATCTCAAAAATAAAATAAAAGTTAAAAATAAAAAAGCAGTTTGGAATTGGACAGATAAGCATTGTGGCCAGGTGCAGTGGCTGATGCCTGTAATCCCAGCACTTTGGGAGGCCAAGGCGGGCGGATCACCTGAGGTCAGCCTCCCAAAGTGCTGGGATTATAGGCGTGAGCCACCGTGCCTGGCCAAATTTCCCCTCTTTATAAAGAAACCAGGCATATTGGATTAGGGCCCAATGCACTCCAGGAGGACCTCGTGTTAGCTGATTCCATCTGCAGAGACCTTATTTCCAGGTAAGGTCCTGGGGTTACAACTGCAACCTGTGGATATTTTGTGCGGAACGTGGTTCCATACTAGCGCCTGATACCTGCCATCTCTCTGTGGGTTTCGTACCCGCGGGGTGACTGGTACCTCACTTTCAGCCACTGCCAAAGCTCTTCTTGAACTCGTCAAGGTCACCCTGGATTCTAATCCCAACCCCCAGGCGCTTCTTGGCATCAGGAACATTTTCTGCAGGTGCGAAGGAGCCTGGAGCCGCGCTCAAAGGCTTCCTCCTAACAAGCCCCCTCCGGCCCGGGCAATGGCGCCGTGTTGAGGAGATGGGAGGGACTCCAGGTCCCCAGCAGGCCCCTTCCTGCCTGTAGGTTCAGGATTGCTGCCTTTCATCTCCAAGAGGAGCCGGAGCAAGTGCCCGGTTTTTCTGTCGTCTACCCTGGTTTTTTTTTTTTTTTTTTAGACTGAATCTTGCTTTGTCACCAGACTGGAGTGCAGTGGCACAATCTCGGCTCGCTGCAACCTCCGCCTCCTGGGTTCAAGCAATTTCCCTGCCTCAGCCTCCTGAGCAGCTGGGACCACAGGCGTGTGCCACCACGCCCGGCTAATTTTTTGTATTTTAGTAGAGACGAGGTTTCACCACGTTGGCCAGGATGCTCTCTATCTCCTCGTCTTGTGATTCACCCACCTCGGTCTCCCAAAGTGCTGGGATTATAGGCGTGACCAATGCGCCCGGCCTATTTTTTTTTTTTTTTTTTTTCGAGACTGAGTCTTGCTCTGTTGCCCAGGCTGGAGTGCAGTGGCGTAATCTCAGCTCACTGCAACCTCTGCCTCCCAGGTTCAAGTGATTCTCCACCACGCCCAGCTAATTTTTGTATTTTTAGGAGAGATGGGGTTTCTGTTGCCTTCCTGCAGCAGAGCCCTGTGGACCTCTCCAGTTTGTGCTTTTGGAGAGAAGATTCTTCCCATTGCTTCTGGAACCCTGGGTTGTCCTGCAGACTATTAACCCCTCTTAGATCACGACAGAAGACACAGAGCTGCTCCCAGTCCCGACAGGGGTTTGCAAAGACACAGTGTGCAGGCAGATTCTCCACACACAGACGGGTTTCCAACGTGTCAGCCGATCCCCTCTGCAAGGCCCAGTCCCCAAAGAGCTCACGCCTGTGGGTCCCTTGGCACCCACACATGACCACCACAGTCCGGGGCCCCCCCAAACTGTTCACTCAGGGGTCTGGGTAGAGGCGGAGATCCTGGGAGGGACCCCAGGGGAGTGGCCGAGGCTGCACAGAGGCCCCTCTGCATTTCCTGGAAGGATGGGGGTGAGTCCTGGCTGGAGTGGAGGGCGGGGGACCCAGAGTCAGGAGTATCCCAGGTCCAGGTAGGGGTCCCTGCTTCCCACCATGCTGCGTGGACACTCAGGGTCCCTCATCCGGGAGCGGCCATGTAGGGGGCCCTTTGCTGCTCTGCACACTACAGCCCGGCCAGCTTTTGGGGAGAACTGACTTCTCAGGGACATTCCTTTTTTTGTGTGTGTGAGATGGAGTCTTGCTCTGTAGCCCAGGCTGGAATGCAGTGGTGCGATCCCGGCTCACTGCAACCTCTGCCTCCCAGGTCCCAGTTTAAGCAATTCTCCTACCTCAGCCTCCCAAGTAACTGGGATTACAGGCACGAGCCACCATGCCCAGCTAATTTTTGTATTTCTTAATAGAGATGTGGTTTCACCACGATGGCCAGTCTGGTCTTGAACTCCTGACCTCATGATCCACCCACCTCGGCCTCCCAAAGTGCTGGGATCACAGGCGTGAGCCACCATGCCCAGCCAGGACATCCTTTTTTAAAGAGTGTATTAAATCTTTTTTGTTTGTTTTTGAAACAGGCTTTCCCAATGTTGTCCAGGCTGGTCTTGAACTCCTAGGCTCAAGAATCTTCCTGCCTCAGCCTTCCAAAGTGTTGGGATTACAGGTGAGTCACTATGCCTGACTTTTTAAAATATTTTGTAATGTATTTTAAAACTTTTCATTCTGAAATAATTATAGAATCACAGAAAGGTGTAAAGAAACATACAGTAACGTTCCATGTATGCCTGATATAACTAGAGTACCAGGTACAGGAGTAACTAGATACCAGGCACTATACTTGAGTACCCAGATACTAGAGTATCTAGTAGTATCTGCTAGTACTTAGATGCCAGAGCAATTAGATACTAGATACTGTTCCAGAGTAACCAGATACTGGAGTAACTAGTTACTAGATACTAAAGTAACTAGTTACTAGGGAGTAACTGGATACTAGCTATTAGAGTCATTGCATACCAGAGCAACTAAATGCCAGCTTTAACTAGATAGTAGGGTATCTACTCAATATATACTAGATATTAGAATACCTGTATAATACAGCAATTAGATACTAGATACTGTCCCAGAGTAACCAGATACTAGAGTAATTGGATACTAGATAGCAGAGTCACTAGATACCAGAGTAACTGGGTGGTTGGTTGCAGGGAGCCGAGATGGCGCCACTGCACTCCAGCCTGGGCGACGGAATGAGACTCCGTCTCGAAAAAAAAGTCAAGATCCGTATTAGAGCTCAGTGTGTCTGGGGGTAGAAAGTGAAACAAGGTGGAGGGTGACCCTGAGAATTCTGGGTTCTCTGTGCAGGTGCAGCAGGTGCGGCAGCCGCGGGGTGCTAGTCTGAACTAGATACTGGGGTACCTACGTAACGTGTAATGTATTAGATACTAGAGTGCCTGGAAGATACAGCAACTAGATGCCAGAAACTATATGATACTGGAGTGCCTAGATGTTAAAATAACTAGGTATTAAACAGATACTGCAGTGGTGCTAGCAGATCAGGTATTAGCTTTTTTTTTTTTCTTTTTTGAGACAGAGTCTCACTCTGTTGCCCAGGCTGGAGTGCAGTGGCGCCATCTCGGCTCATGGCAACCTCTGCCTCCTGGGTTCAAGAGACTCTCTTTCCTCAGCCTCCCGAGTTGCTGGATTACAGGCACCCACCACCATGCCCTGCTAATTTTTGTATTTTTAGTAGAGATGGGGTTTCATCCCATTGGTCAGGCTGGTCTTGAACTCCTGACCTCAGGTGATCCACCCGCCTCGGTCTCCCGTTACAGGTGTGAGCCGGTTTGCACAGGTATTTGCATGTCCACGCTTTTTCATCACATGTGCAGATGCCTCCACCCTGGGAAGCTGTGGCACGGTTCCCTCCAGCACCATCAAGACCAACCTCACCCCAGGGCAGCCTTCCGCCTGGGAAGAGACCCTGGATCCACTGCCTGCCGGGAGTGCTCAGGGAACCCACAAAGGCATGGCCGACCTCTGCACATCCGTGAACCAGGTGTAGGACAAATACACCTTATGCTAAGTCACAAAGAAGCTGATGTGCCCGGGCACAGTGGTTCACGCCTGTCATCCCAGAACTTTGGGAGGCCGAGGCAGGCAGATCACCCAAGGTCAGGAGTTTGAGACCAGAGTGACCAATATGGAGAAACCCTGTTGCTACTAAAAATACAAAGATTAGCCAGGTGTGGTGGCGGGTGCCTGTAATCCCAGCTACTCAGGAGGCTGACGCAGGAGAATTGCTTGAACTGGGAGGTGGAGGTTGCAGTAAGCCGAGATCACACCACTGCGCTCCAGCCTGGGCACCAAGAGTGAAACTCTGTCTCAAAAGAAGAAGAAGAGGAAGAGGAAGGAGAAGGAGAAGGAGGAGCTGATGCTTCTTAGGTTTCTTTCTTCTGTTTCCCTTGCTCCCCCCGACCACGATTCCAAACTAGGGTGCTGTTGAAGATAGGTGTCAGAGTCTAGGATTCTTATACAACACAGAAAAAAAAAAAGAGTGTCTTTACCAAAATGCTTAGTTCTGCTGCACCCAAAGAACAGATTCCTGCCTGGGAGTGGTGACGTCCAGGCAGCCCAGCCAGCCAGGCAGAGAGCACCGTCACTGGATGTGCTAAACTCCCTAATAAGGCTGGAGAATCCTTAATGATGGGATGTCCACAAACATCAGACAGATCCGGCAGCCAGGGAGAGACGCCGGGTGCAGACCCCTGCCGAGGCCCGACAGCGCCCGCTGCACGTGGAGAAAACCGCCAGCAAACGGCGCCTTCTCTTCCTGACATCCTCCTCCGTCTCGGAGAGGTGCCTGTTTCACATCAGCTTTCATGACGTTGAGGTGCAGGATTTGCTTTTTTTCTTTTGATTGATCAATTTTATAGTCATAGAATGAAAATCTGGACAGAGGAGAGCCCAACATACAGTTTTAGTAAGATCGTCCAGTTCATCCATCTGGCCCCTGAGAAAGTAATGGCAGAGCCTAAATGTCACAGTTTGTATCATCAGCTGACCTGTCAACCGCAGCATATATACAATAAGTACTAAAGGTTTTAATTTCTTTCTTTCTTTCTTTCTTTTTTTTGAGATGGAGTTTCGCTCTTGTTCCCCAGGCTGGAGTGCAGTGGCGCAATCTCTGCTCACTGCAACCTCCGCCTCCTGGGTTCAAGCAATTCTCCTGCCTCAGCCTCCCAAGTAGCTGGGACTACAGGCACGTGCCACCACGCCCAGCTAATTTTTGTATTTTTAGTAGAAATGGGGTTTCACCATGTTGGCCAGGATGGTCTCCATCTCTTGACTTCGTGATCCACCTGCCTCGGCCTCCCAAAGTGCTGGGATTATAGGCATGAGCCACCACGCCCGGCCAGGTTTCAATTTCCTAAGCAGATCCGTATGGTAAATCAAGCTGCTGTGTCCAATGACAGACACGTATGTACATGTTTTTAGGAACACACAGAAAAGAACCCAGGTTTGACAGGGCGTGGTGGCTCACAGCTGTCATCCCAGCACTTTGGGAGGCAAAGGCAGGCAGCTCACTTGAGGTCAGGAGTTCGAGACCAGCCTGGCCAACATGGTGAAACTCCATCTCTACTAAAAATACAAAATTAGCCAGGCACGGTGGAGCATGCCTATAATCCCAGCTTCTCGGGAGGGGCTGAGTCAGGAGAATTGCTTGAAACTGGGAGGTCGAGATTGCAGTGAGTCGAGATCATGCCATTGCACTCCAGCTTGGGCAACAGAGCGAGACCCTGTCTCAAAAAAAATTAATAGGCGAGTGTGGTGGCTCACGCCTGAAATCCCAGCACCCTGGGAGGCTGAGGCAGGTGGGTCACCTGAGGCTAGGAGTTCAAGACCAGCCTGGCCAACATGGCAAAACCCTGTCTCTACTAAAGATAATAGTAATAAAAAAATAGTGGGGTGTGGTGGCAGGTGCCTGTAATATCAGCTACATGGGAGGCTGAGGCAGGAGAATTGCTTGAACCCAGGAAGCAAAGGCTGTAGGGAGCTGAGATTGTGCCACTGCACTCCAACCTGGGCAACAAGAGCAAAACTCCATCTAAAAAAATAAAATAAAATAAAATAAAAATGCAAAAATTAGCTGGGCATGCTGGCGGGCACCTGTAATCGCAGCTACCTGGGAGGCTGAGGCAGGAGAATTGCTTGAACCCAGGAGGCGGAGGTTGCAGTGAGCTGAGATTGCGCCACTGCACTCCAGTCTGGGCAACAGAGCGAGACTCCATCTCTGGAAAAAAAAAAAAAAAAAGAGCTCTCAAGCCAGGAAAAGACATGAAGGAACTGTAAAAGCATGTGACTCCGTGAAAGAAGCCTGTCTGCGTCGTGGCTCACACCTGTAATCCCAGCGCTTTGGGAGGCCGAGGAGGGCAGATCATGAGGTCCAGAGATCGAGACCATCCTGGCCAACATGGTGAAACCCCGTCTCTACTAAAATACAAAAAATTAGCTGGGCGTGGTGGCACTCGCCTGTCGTCCCAGCTACTCAGGAGGCTGAGGCAGGAGAATCACTTGAACCCAGGAGGCGGAGATTGCAGTGAGCTGAGATCACGCCGCTGCACTCCAGCCTGGTGTCTGGTGACAGAGCGAGACTCTGTCTAAAAAAAAAAAAAAAGAAGAAGAAAAGAAAAAAAAAGCCCATCTGAAAAGGCTCCATGCTACAGGATTCCAGCTATAGAACATTCTGGAAAAAGGCTAAACTATAGAGACAGTAAAAAGATCAGAGGCTGCCAGAGGCCGGGGAGGGAGGGATGAACAGGCAGAGCACAGAGGATTTTTAGGGCAGTGAAGCTGTTTGGTCTGAGAGTGCAAGGTGGGTGTGGAACACGGTACTTTTGTGAAACCCGTGAAACGAGGCTGGCTGCGGTGGCTCACTCTTGTAATCTGGAACTTTGGGAGGCCGAGGCAGGTGGGTCACCTGAGGTCAGGGGTTCCAGACCAGCGTGGCCAACATGGTGAAACCCCATCTCTACCAAAAATACAAAAATTAGCTGGGTGTGGTGGTGCATGCCTATAATCTCAGCTACTCTGGAGGCTGAGGCAAGAGAATCACTTGAACCCAGGAGGTGGAGGTTGCAGTGAGCCAAGATCGCGCCGCTGCACTCCAGCCTGGGCAACGGAATGAGACTCCATCTCGAAAAAATAGTCAAGATCCATATTAGAGCTCAGTGTCTGGGGGTAGAAAGTGAAACAGGGTTGAGGGTGACCCTGAGAATTCTGGGTTCTCTGTGCAGATGCGGCAGCCGCCGGGTCTGATTGGGGGAGACGGGAGGACGGGGCGGTTATCTGGGAACTGCAGGCTGAGTCCATGTGAGAGAGTTTCAGACAAAGAAGGAAGGTATTGCCTGAGAACAATGTAAGATAATATGATATAGGACCTTGAAGAAAACAAACAAAAGACGGGTGTAGATTACTCACGTCTGGGAGAAGAACAAGGAAACAGTTTGAAGAGAGAAAACAAATCCTCACAGCGATGCTTTTTTGAAATGCAGATGACACCGTGCAGTCTGCCCCGAAATGCCTAATAGTTAAAATGAAACGCTTTAAAAAAATAAAAAATCAAAGGCACACAGGATGGAAACTCCACAGTGCCTAATCCCGGATGCTTTGTTGGAGAGAGATGCCAGCGCAAGGCCGCTGGCGGGCTGGGGACCAAGAGAGGTGCTCGGAGGAGAGTCCGGAGGCTGCCGGGGGAATCACGGAATCACAGTGTCACTGAAAGGCCAGGCACCGGCTGGGTCGCCTCGGAGCCCGCGTCTCGTCCCCAGCCCTCTGCCACCTTCCGTTGGTCACGGCGAGCACCCAGGCTGCGTGGCAGACCCACATCCCGCACTGGATGGGAATGCTCGGTTTGTCACTGCGTGTTTTCGACCTCTGTTCTCAATACCGTCATCACGCTGCATATTTTCATTATTGAATGAAAGGTGGATCGAAAATACGTAAGATAGGGATCATTAGAGAGTGTGGATTTTTCAGCCAGGCGTGGTGGCTCACACCTGTAATTCCAGCACTTTGGGAGGCCAAGGCGGGTGGCTCACAAGGTCAGGAGTTTGAGACCAGCCTGGTCAATAGGGTGAAACCCCGTCTCTACTAAAAATACAAAATTAGCCGGGCGTGGTGGCGCGTGCCTGTAGTCCCAAGCACTCGGGAGGCTGAGGCAGGAGAATCGCTTGAGCCCGGGAGGCGGAGGTTGCAGTGAGCCAAGATCACGCCAGTGCACTCCAGCCTGGATGACAGAGGGTTTTTCTTTTTTTTTTTTTTTTAAAAAAAAGCAGAGAGAGATCCAAGGTGGCCGATTAGCAGCAGCTCAGGATTGTAGCTCCCAGTGAAACCGCAGAGAGCGAGTGGATGCCGCAATTTCAGACAAATTTCTGTTGCCCACAAACTGGGAGATACCCAGCAGAGGAGCCACACGGGTTGCCAGCATGACTCTTTTGGCCGGCGCAGCTGTTTTACCGGCGCCCCAGCGTGGCACTTCTCAGTGCAGAGTATACGGGACTGGGTGCCCTTTGAGTCGGGCTCGGCCGGTCCCATCCCCACAAGGAGAACAGCAATTGGAAGCGCTGAGGACTGAGAGTTTCACAGTAAGCACAGCTGAACCCGGGAAGGCCTAGCTCTGTGGGGAAGG